>VZTY01008705.1:251233-380067 GCA_013400935.1 Turnix velox
CTTGATGACATCCCTTCCTTCGGGTGTATCAACTGCACCACACAGCTTGGTGTCATCTGCAAACTTGCTGAGGGTGCACTTGATTCCACTGTCCATGTCTCCAACAACTATGTTAAATAGCACTGGTCCCAGTACTGATCCTTGAGGAACACCACTCGTCACTGGTTTCCAATTGGACAATGAGCCATTGACTGCAACTCTTTATTCAATCAGCTCCTTACCCAGGCAGTGGTCTATTTGCCAAACCCATTCTTTTCCAATTTGGTGATCAGAATGTCATGTGGGACAGTGTTAAATGCCTTGCACAAGTCCAGGTAGATGATGTCATTTGCCTTTACCCGCCAATGTTGTGACTCCATCATAGAAGGCCACCAAATTGGTCAGGCATGATGATTACCTCCAGTCACCTCTGTGTCATCCTCCATGTGTTTTTGCAGTACCTTCAGGAGGAGCTGCTCCATGATTTTGCCAGGCACAGAGGTGAGACTGACTGGCCTGTAGTTTCCTGGATCTTCTTTTTTTCCCTTTTTGAATATGAGGGTTATGTTCCCTGTTCTCCAGTCTCCACTGGGAACTTCACCAGTCTGCCACAACCTTTCAAATATGATGGGCAGTGGTTTGGCAACTGCATCTGCCAGTTCCCTAAGGACCCGTGAGTGGATCTCATCCCATAGGCCTGTGTACCTCCAAGTCCTTCAGGTGGTCTCGAACCTGCTCTTCACTCACAGTGGGTGGATCCTACTTCTCCCAGTTTACGGTCTTGGTTTCTAAGACATGGGTTGTACAAGCAGAGGCCTTGCCAGTGAAAATTGAAGCAAAGAAGTTATAAAGTACCTCAGCCTTCTCCAAATCCTCTGTGTCCAGCCCTCCCATGTCCTTTTGGAAAGGGCCCACGTGTTCCCTAGTCTTCCTCTTGTCATTTATGTACTTGTAAAAGTTCTTCTTATTCCCCTTTATGTCCCTGGCCAGCTCTAATTCTACCTGAGCTTTGGCTTTCCTAAGCTGATCCTTGGCTACTTGGACAACCTCTTTGTATCCGTCCCAGTTAACCTTCTCTTGCTTGCATTTCTGATACACTCTCTTTTTCCATCTAATTAAGTGTTGGCTTCACCAGGCTTGGAAGTATCTTGGTGATATCCCTGATATGGGCTCCAGGTACACTGCAGAATTCCTTGTGTTGAGAGTCAGCTCTGCATATTGGGTCCCTCTGCTCCCTTCAGGACTGAGTCCCCACTTCTTCCTTGTGGAAGTGGTGGTACCTGTATTCCCAGAGGGCCTCTCTGCTTTTGGTGAGTCCTCTGGAGTAGGACTCCTGTCTTCCACTACAACATCCAGTTCCTCTTTTAGGACCTCAGACCTGTTCTGCAGAGGTAATTTGGGAGATGGGAAGGGTTGAGAGGGGATTTTTCTACTTCCTTGGGTTGGGACCTGTCTCCATTCCCCCTCTTCTGGTTTGTGGGAAAAGAAGTGATCCTCTGATTTAGGCAAATCTGCTTCCTGTTTTTTCTCACTCAAGGAGTGAGCCCTCGCTCTGATCTTTCTCTCCCTGTTGGGAGCTTTTATATCGGTATCAACACTGAGTAGAAACAAAATAGCTCAGAACACGGTGGATAAAAATGGATCAGCTGAAAGTACTGGGCAAGTAAATTGAAATACAAGTTTGTTTATTGTGGTAGGTTAGTTATTTTAACATTGGGTTCATCCTCAAAGAGTAGATGGAACCCGCTCTCCGTAGAGAAAAAACCAAGAAATAAAATTCATCTCTTGAAATGACCATTATGCTTTTAGTATCACACTAAAAACTCTGTGCTAATTTTATAAAGTAAGTGAAGATATCTTATAAAAGAATCAGTAGCTTAGATTACCACCAGTGGAAACTAGATTTCATGAGGAGAATATGCTGTGTGTGAAAATTACAGAGCAGGTATAGTTCAACCTGGATTTTCCCCATTTCTTCATGGAAGGTGTGTTGACTTCACATGAAAATAAATCACTGCTTCCTGATTCCACCTGTGTAACAACCGCACTGGATTGAATGTTCTTTTTATTCACTCTCGAGCAGCTCCTTGGAAGAGATATGTTGCTTGCCATTGTATTTGTATTCTTATTGCCTAGCCTCTTTCTGACTTTGCTCATATTTATGTACAAAAGTTTCAGTTGTAACATCTTACCTTTTCTATCAATCATCTCACACTACAGAGAGGCTGTCAAAATAGGCAAGCTGCTCTCAGAGGGAAGAAAGCCTCATGGTTGAAGTTAACCCCACAGGACTTTCTAAAAGCTACATCGGAAATCTGTGACAGATCCCAGAGTAAACCCCAGATTTCCTGTCTCCTTCACTTGTGCTGTAACTACAGAGCCTATAATTTCTTAGCTGAGGAAAGTGTTGCCCAATATTATCTTTATTTATCTGGTGTACTAACGCCTCAGTTTACTACACTACTTGCTGACATATGTTATACTGTGTCAGTTCATACCTGTGAGTTTTTCTTTGTTGTATTTTGTGGGCTTTGAACTGTATTAATAGTAGGAATCAGTACAGTTCAGGATTGAAGCAATGAAGGAAGGTATTGTGAGCTAACCATGGAGTATTTGCAGATAATTTATTGTCTGATACCCTCTTCAAGTACACTGCTTATACTTGTGGTCTAGATAGCATTCAGAGAAGCGGTTTTGTTCAGTATCAAACAATACTTGTCTGAGCCAAAATAATTCATTTTTATAGAGTAAAATTATTTCAGTAATTTCCATATGCCACTTTCTACTTTGGAAAATTGATCCATTTTGTCATTCTTAAGCATTAGTCCTCTTTAGTGAATTATGAATTAATAGATACAGTATTATCAAGAGAAAATAATTCATTGTGGATCTATAACTAAATGAGGTAGTCTTAAGATTTTTATTATTTTTACTATGGCTTGATGTGTGAAACGTACAGGAAACCTGTGTGCTTATTAGGTATCTTGATGTTCAAATGTTGCTGAATGTCTAATCCTTTTTTAGATACTTTGCTGCTCGGTTAAACTTAAGTATTTTTCATTCTGTGCTGCTCAATTTGCCCTCATATGGTTCTTCTTTAGATAACATTACTTGTACAAATTCCAACTGAAGCAGAATCAGTAATTTTCAGTCAGTCTTGACAGCATTTCTAATGCAGTGCAGCTATGGAATTTCATTCTTTGTTCTTGTTTTCTAAATTATTCCTAAATAGGTTCTTGCTTTAAAGATGTATAAAAGTGAAAGGTAACTCTCAAAAAGGAAAAAAAATCATCCCGTCAGCCATTGTCTTAAGCTGTATCTCTCTTTACAAGTAGAGTAAGGATACAAAATGCTCTTTCTGCCCAATGATGCCAAGGTCTGTTTTGTTATTGAATTGGATGAGAGAAAGATTGGATCCCAGAGGCTCCATATTAGTAAGGTCCTTAGGCATGAAGCAAACATGCAGCATATGTATAGTCCACTTGAAGTCATTATAAAAGTTGCATGTACGTCCAGGTGCTGAACAACAGGTACATAACACAAAACAGCCTGCAAAAACATTGTGAAAAATGTGAACACTGTTGAGGTTAGAATAAGTAGAAACATGAATTTGCTGTAGCTTCCAAACCCAGTTTATTTTTAATAAAGTCCATTTCTTGTAGGATTTTTAATTTATTTGTATTGTGAAGCATAGTGATGTGATACTAACACCTAAAACTTAGAAGGCACAAGTGAGAGCAGCCTCACATAGCAGCTGGATTTGACAGATGTGCGAGATGTGATACAGAAGATTCACTTTTTCAGTCAATTTGTGGTAATATCAGCAAAACCGGCCATTCAACATAGGTTTCACAGGCATACTGCAACGGGGCTAAAAGTGACACAAAACAATAGTTAGCTTATGATTTTTAGAGGAGCCAGAGTATATCTGAGAGTGAGCTGCAGTTTGGTAATTGATTCTATAAGTCTACCCTATTAAATAATTCATTAAAGCCATTTAAGTGTAAAAACGTACAAAGATTGGGAGTATATTAGGCAGAAAGATGGTTTTGTATGTTCCTGTGGAAGTCTCAAGGCAGGTTTGGGTTTTTTCTTTTCAGATTATTGGAAACTTAGAAGCAGAAGAGTGTAAATTTAGGACTTAGCAAGTCACAAATTATGCCATGATGCTGAAGGGTCCAGAAGCACTGTAGCAACTTAAAGAGTTATCAACATTAAAGCACATCTTCAGATTTTGTACAAAGCAGGTCCTCTCACTCTTTCTGGAATGTTCAGCCCCAGTGAGGGAAATGCAAAGACACTTCAATGGTTTTGCAGGAGTCCTAAGGGACTATCAGTTTGTTATGTCCACTCATGCCGGACTTGAGCTGGATTGTGGTGCCACAGAAACCTGGGCAATTTCTGGGGAGGTGGGATTTTTAAAGATTGAGCACTGCCCACTCAGCTGTGCTAAACCCCAGCATATGATAAGCAGTGCAAAGGCTGACTCAAGGCTCTGTAGGGAGCTGCTCCAAGAGTAACCTGACTAGTAGTAAGCCAGAGAGACATCCGAAGAGATTTGGCTGAGCATCCAGGCATTTCCCCTGGTATTCTATCTTTCAAGAAGCTTGTCCATGAGGCATACACAGTTCCACAAGAGAGCTGATGATCTGTCACATCCCCTGGTTCCTTTTATAACTGGGAATAAGAAGCACTGCTGTCCAGAGACTCTTTCCTCCACGAATTAATTTCAAAACCAGAGGGACTAATTACCTCCAACTCACCATTATTCCTGTTGGATCCAGACTGGCTCCATACAGCATTCTTAGCACCATGCAGTCTGATAAACATTCTACCCATGTTTTTCCCATGATCTTTACTGTCCTAGTTCCCATTTCAATTGATAATGGAGTCAGCTGTATTACAGTTGTTTTAGTGGAAGACTGGTTACTGTTTGTGGTGAGATTTACTCTTTGAGATAGGTGCCACCACTTGTGGCAGTGTACTGATTCTGAACATACTGCCTTGCAAAAGGAAAAGATATCAAATTAAGAAATTATAGTGCTCATTTGAGCACATTACAAAGGCAGAATTATAATAAAGATTAGGAGGATGATGGTGTTCACTCTCCCCTCCCACCTCAAGCTTTGATGAACATGAAAGTAAAATGGCACAGATCCAGATACTGAACTCCAGCATACATCAAAGTGGAAGGCTCTTGAGCCAAGTGGTTACCAAATTATTAGCATTAAGCATTAAGAGAGTTAACACACAAAAGATAAAATTTCATCCCAAATATGCTTTTGAGAAAGGTTCTTAACTTCTCATTTTATGGAAATCTGTTGATATCCTACCAGTCATATCCCAAGGAATGTTTTATATCCACCTCAGTATTTGCCATTCTTTGGCAAACGGAGGCAGCTACTACTTCAGCCAGGACTCCAGATAAGATGTATGTGGACTGGTACCCAGGTTTTGAAGCATTGTTACTTTATTGTTGAGCTGGGGATTCTAGACTACATAAACTATAAGTCTAAATCCTAATGGACATGGACACAACCATGTTAGCATTTCAGTCACCCTTGTTATGGAATCCAAAGTCAGTCCTGAATGAAGACACAGTTTAGAACTGCCAAGGAGATGGCTCTGCATGCTGAGGAGTTTACAACCAGGATCTTCAAGGTTCTCCCTACAAAGGGAGCGGTTAATCTAGTGCAGATACTACATGATGTCCCACAGTATATGGAAGAAATCAGTACTTGGCCTGTGAACAAGACTATTTTTCCTTGAAATGGTGGTGAGAATGACTGAAGGCATTTGTCTCCCAGCTGCTGATGCCCAGTGCCTTACAGACCATGGACACCCAAGTTAACAGAGCTCTGTGCTTACACTGAGTCTCTGAGCTCTAACCACAATGACAATTTCATTCACTTTTCTAAATAAAGTAATTACACTCACAGGAGTGGAACAGTCTGCTAAATGACTGTATTAGTGAGCATTGTGATAATTTAACAAGCAAACTTAAGAGGAGCAGAATACTACTCAACTAATTATACATGAGTGGACATGACATGCTTTTTGGTTTCATGGCACTTAGTTTTTCACTTTGAATGCAGAAATGTATTTAGAAGTTGTTACTCTATGTAAGGGCAAGGATGTGGCTCTTTCAAGCTTGAAGATGATACAGTTTTCTGACCCATAATTCTGGCCCCAAATTCTGGGATCCATTACTATCCACCTTACTCATGATGGGCAGAGCACTACTATTCTTCACAATACAACGGCACAGTACCCCACAGAGCAGTGCCAACTTAGACCTTGCAATGTATTAAGGAATAACAGGGGATAACAAGCTGGTCACAGGTCATTTTAAAGGGATAAAAAAGTTTCAGATACACAGAAGATTTTTTACTGACTACTCAGAGCTGAACTGCTCTGTATTCATTTGATAGTTGTCTCTCCAGCCTCCTTTTTATCTCTGGAGTTTAAATATACTTCTGTGTCCCTGTAGCCGCAATGTTGTTCTTAAGATTGTGATGCTTTGTAAGTATAAAGTGACACAAAAGATTAGCAAATTCTGTTCTCATTTTGATTGCAATTAAGACAAGTTAAAAGAACGTAAACCAGTTTCAGTTAGAATGTTACATCTCTATCCTAAAGTAATCCTCATTTAACCTATTTCCTTACAATGGTTCTGCCCTGTTAATAAAACTACATGCAGTGGTGGTGTTCCCATAAACCATTTGGCCTTTTTATGCTGTTGTTTTAAGTCTGATTTATTTGTGAAGAACAGCTGCTATATACTTGAACTATCTGAGTTTAAAGACATAATCAACAAACCTCATAGATCTGCAGTTAGAAAGCCATTTAATTCTATGAGAATCAGGACTGATTGCAGAATTAGAAATAGCTCTAGTAACAGCTGGGTGCATCTGGAAAGTTACACAGCCATGCTTCCTTTCCTCATCTCATTACAGTTGTTGGTTTCTATTTTTGTATTTTCTTTCTAAATTTATCCAAGATTCAGATGATTTTTTAGAATTTCAGTTTCCCTAACAGAACTTCACTGAGACACTTTTTAGGATTAGAAATAGAAATTACATCATCATGTAGACTTATGAGTTTTGTAAAGTAAAAGTAAACACAAATATTATTTGCTGTCTATAGAGATCTCAGGGTATAGACATGAAATATTAATAACACCTTTCATGAAATAGTATGAATTAAAGCAATGGAAGACTAGTCAGGAACAATTACCACATGCACATGAGTTTAATTTCATATGTGTGGTGAAGGACACATACCTTAAATGAGTAATTTTATAGTTGCAACCAGAAGTAGCATACCACCTGGTCAGTACATACAATCACAGCCATTCTCAATTTGCAGGTTAAAGTGTCTCCTTTTCTCCTAATCCCCTATTTTCCTTCTTGTACATTTAGTCATTTGGCTGTTTCAGAGATCCTTGTTCTTGTAGCTTCCTGATTGGCAAAGCTAATTCTTCTAGGCAAGATTGAGTTGGATTGGTAACAGGTTTCTGCACTAAACAGAAATCCATTCATACGTTACAGAAAGTGATCATCTAAGGAGCTGTGTAACCAAACAAAAATACATTTTACAAATAAAATGGGTGACTGGAGAGTCACCTCTAGTAAGACCTTTCCACTTTATCATCAGAGCATGCTCTTCCCATGTGCAGAACTATGAAGGAAGAAAATCATCACATTAGTAGGTAAGGATTCCTTCTTCTGCAGTTGGATACAGTGAAATGATACAAATAATCCAAAGCTGTCAGGTAGGAATTTTTTTCTCAATGAGTACTATCTTCTACTGAAGTCTTTTAATTGCTGTTTGTTTGCCTTTATTTTGTCTAGTAATTATTTTTAAGGGTGAATTTTTAATCACAGTACTTTAGATTATTTTATAATGTTTTGTCATTAAAGCACATCTTCAGTGCTTTAATGTAGGCTGATCTTCTAATTGCAGTTTCTGGGTGTGTAGGAAACTCAGTCCATTTAGAATAATCTGTTATTGTGCCACTTGGTAAAAATACTTTAAGTGAGCTATTTTCCCACAATGTGAGCAAAGATAAATGTAAAATTTAATGGTAAATAATCAAGGGGAACCACTTAGGTTACCTACTACATCCCAAAATGCTTTAGGAATATAGCAGGGCATATCTGCTGAGTCAACTGCTGCTTTATTATAAAAACAAAAATTTTATAATAAAAGAGTGGAGGGGAAAAAACTAACTGGTGTAGAGAGTTCACAGCAGAGTCAGTTCAATAAAACTTGTGCTTCCCAGTTCTGGCAAAGCTTTTGGACATTTCAAAAGGCTTGATAAACAGCAGTGGCCTTGTCTCCCACACATTAAAGCTTCATCAACAACATTATATGAAAAGAACGAAAACCTGGCAGAACAGTAAAGCAAAGGGTAAGGTGTTCCTTAGATGGGTCAAGGTGCTCTGAGTTCCTCTTGCTCTACTGAAATAACAGCATTTTTTATGGCAGCAGAACATCTGTATCTTCCATCTGTGTCAAAGCAGCACATCTGTTCACAGTTATGGGTAAGTATCCATACAGGAAGCATAGTTGTACGGCACTCAGAGATGCTGGATCATAGCTCACAAAAAAAGCACTTTTAAAACTTTAATTAGTGAAGGGATAAGAGAATAAAATTATTTTAAATAAGATCCATGAGAGTTAAAAAACTCAAACAGCTGGTTTCATCCTGAGGAACATCTACTTGGAGCTGTAGGTGACAATATTAGCATTTTCATTCAGTGCTGCATTTCTTAAAGTTAACTTCATTTTAAAAGCCTGAGGAATAAAAGTAGTATCAATAATGCAGCAAAGCACACAGTGACCCTGGTGGGCTATGTGATCGTATGGAATTCATAGCAAAACCAGATGTCATTTTCAGATGTCATTTCTGTCCTGACAGTCTACAGCTGTTGTCAGTGTTCCCCTCTGCCAGGTAGCTTCTTGGAAACACTTCTAACTTTAGAAGCAAGATTGAAGCATACAGCTTGCTGTAACATTCAAAATCAGTTTACTGTTGACAGAAAAGAATGTAAAGAAAACATTTATTATGTAGGCCTACATAGACTTAGCTTGCCTTGAATCAAGTCTCCTTAAATTGAAAGAAAATAGTATTTTGGAAGAACAGTAGCACCAAAGCCTTTTTCTTGGGGCAGGAAAGACATATAAAAAGGCAACTTAGAAATCTAAGATTTAAAAATTCTATTTCTTTCTTAACATCATCCAATGACTGTATTCAAAACAATTATTGGACTTGATCTCAGACATAGAAATGCTATATAAAGCAGACTGGGCTGATATTTTCCCTTGGATTGGTTCTGTATCTTGATAACCTTAAATGTAATGCTGAGGATCTTCTCCTCCTTAGAGCCATTCCATGTCATCTGGTTTTATTGCTGTAAGTTAGAATCAATATTGATATTTGGCTGTAAGGTGCCTCACTACCGAGCTGCGGGAAATATAGTGTTAAGTATTTATTGTAAGGAAAATCNTGATAGTATTGATATTTGGCTGTAAGGTGCCTCACTACCAAGCTGCGGGAAATATAGTGTTAAGTATTTATTGTAAGGAAAATCATAGCATAGCCACTACAGCATTTCTGTCTTTTAGCAGTTTTGTGAACTCTAAATTTCATCATGAACCCCTTCCATAAAGTCCAGTGCCATAGAAAAAAGGTTTCTAACACATTAGAAGTTGCAGTTACCAAAAGAAATTAATCTAGTGACTGATATTGGTAACTTGTAATAAGAATACTCCTCATGACATCGTACACATTCATTTATGTGGGCAGGAAGTGTTGTGTAATCTTAGGAAATAATGTATAAGCCATTACTAGGACAGTAAAAGATCTAAGTTATTTAGATAGAGACAGTTGGGAAGCTTATAATTTAATCATCTCTGGCTTAATTATCTTCTAATTGCAGTTTCTGGGTGTGTAACTCAGTTGGGAGAGCATTAGACTTCTAATTTGAGGGTCAAGTATTCAAGTCCCTGTCCAGGTACAAGGCTTGTCGGAGTTGGGATGGTGTTTGGACGTGATGATCTGAAAAGTCCCTCCCAACCTAAATTATTATGATCTTAATAAAGCCCCTGTCCTTCTCAAAGTTCTTGCTAGATGAGTAGTAGCTGAACCTCTACCTCCTGAGAAATTAGGTAATACGCTATCCTGCAGTGAAAATTCTGCTTCGTTCTCTTTTGTAGGAATTTTCTTTGGTGTCTGTGACCACTTGCCAGTCTCTCCTTACATTAGGGTGCCACTATGTTGCATTAGACAGACTCTTGCTCTGATGCAAGAATTTTGGGATTCCTTAGCCCATTTCAGCAGTTACTGCATGAGTAGATCACTGTAAGACAGTTTACTTGGGCACTGAGAGGTAATTTAATGTTGGTCTTATTTTCGGAGAGGTTATGGTTATATTGGCTAAACTGTCATTAAACTTTACCTAATTGAAGACAATTTAATATTCTGGCATGTCTTCTACGTATTTTTCTCCACTGGGGTAAAATTCTACAAAAACTAGAAGTCAAGCTCAATGTTGATGCATTTACAGATGGAGAAATTCTTCAAGTATTACTGAACTGTACAATTCAGTCCTTGCAAGAAGACTTAAAGTCCAGCAATGTTTCGTATGTAAAGTTTTAGACATATTTGAAGTACATAAAAAGAAATTTAACATAATTTATCAGGCATAAAACCAGAGGGGTGAAAAAATGCAAGTATGTGATTTTTTGCACTTATGAATAAATACTAGCATGTTATTACTTACAAGTATTTGCATAGTAACATTTTAAGGTTTTGCTGTCCACAGGTTGAGAATGTCAGTGATCATAGTGGAAATAAAGCCTGCTACCTGCACTGACAAGCAAATTTCAGAATAATTCCCATGGGGGAAACCAGGCACGGCTGTGAATTAAACAGGAGTTACCGTAGTTTATGTAGTTAGATTCAAGGTTTGCTAATAGCATATAGCTTTAGTTTTCTCTTAAAAACAAAAATTATTTGGTCTCTCAGTGACTACATATGTTACCTGGCAGGAGATAAAAATCTCAGAGTACATTTTGAGTTGCAGTGGCTGAAAAAGTTAGTGCAGGACATTGCAAATGTTTTGTATGTTCCAAAGCATTAAATATCCGGAGCAGATAAGTTTTCATTCTTTTTGTCAGATATTTACTTCAGATTAACTTCAAGTTTGTCTAATTACCAAACAGAACAACAGCATGGATAACAATGTATTGAGTGGAGTGCTTTGGATAGTGAGATCATGAAGTTTTGTGTGTGTGATCTGTGCAGTCCCGTGTATGCCTTGTTGATGCTGCATGTTAAAATGTGTTAGAGAAACCTGTAAAGATTTCTTCAGTAAAAATGGTAGTGTGCAGAAAATAAAGCTGGCAAAAGTGTAGAGCATAGTTCAAAGACTGTAGCCTGTGATTTATATTGATGCTTCAGGCTGGAGAGAACCAGATGATTGTTTTGTTTTATCAAATGTTAGTTTTCCCAGAGAAATTCTGCTGAGTTACGAGTACCAGTTGCTTTTTACTCTAACAAATTATTCTGTTGATTGATAGCTCAGTTAATTTCAGAAGTAAACGTCTTGCCACAGATGCAGCTGTGACTTCTAATCAACTGAAGCAATTAACTGCTATCTCTGTGGCCGCAGAGGAGCCAACTACAGAACCAAATGTACTGAGAATTGGCTTTTGCAGATAACTGAGAAGAGTGAATTCATGCCTAACATTTGCTCCTTACAACATTCCCTTTATTTACTGTATTTATTAGTGGATTTGTCTCTATATTACTTAGTCAAGCTTTCATTTTTTCCTCTATATTTACTTTTTCTTCTTTTAGCCATTTTAGGTGGGACTAGACAACACGGTCCTTATGATATGATCAAGTTAAATAATTGACTTCCACACTTTTAGGCTGGATATAATTTTAGCACTCTATCCTGTGTGCCTAGTGTTCTTTCCAATACAGTCTGCAACAGGCTTCATTAAGCACAGGCTTGATACTAGAAAAAAGTATCAAGTGTAGTTAGTGTTCAAGAGAGAAAAGAGTAGAGAAACACATGTTCCAAAGCATTTGTTTGCTGGGGGAGTAATACCAAGGGTCTGACCACATGTCATCCTTTTATAGTCCCTGGCATCTTTCTAAAAGCCAAAGAGTGTTAACCCTAGTATCCTGACCAGATCCCAACCTGGTTAAATGTAACTTGCCAATATTAACTTCAGTTGTAGTTTCTGCTGGTTATGATGGAATTTTATTTCCTGTTCTAGGCTTTTAAAATATAGCCATACTACTTTTCTTTCTTATTTTAATTGTAAGCTAAAGTAGACCACTCTTTTATGATTCTTTACAGTCTATTAAGTTCTAATACTGAGGCACCTTAATGGGCCTTTTTCCTCTTGAGAATTATTCGTGACCAGTTCATACAAAGCCCAGTGTAAGTACATCAAGCCATACTAGAGTAAAAACTTTTGAGGATTAGGTCTTAGTATCAAGTTGTAACTGCTGATACTGTAAGTCACATGAACAAGAGGGATGCAGATGTGCTTTTCCAGAACTGATGAAATGCAGTATAAAGAAGTAGTATAGAGTAGAGTAGTTAACTTGACCTTAACATTCTTACACATACAGTTTGTGACTTTAATATCAGTTAAATTCTATTCTCACTGAGTGGAACAATGAGCAGTTTTAAATTATGTTAAAAGTTTATCTTGTATGAACCTTCTACGATAATATCCCTTCTTTTTATGATCTATAGCAAGAAAAAGATTTTTCTATAGAAATCATATATAAAGGAGGCAGGTTTCATCAATGAGCATTGCACTTACTTCTTCCAGCTGCCACCCTTAAGTCAAGCAAAGACCTAACATTACTATCTTTCACTCATCCTATATATCTATTTTTATTATCTCATTTCCATGTTGCATTTCCAATATGATGACTGTGCTTCTGTTTCAAGAACTGGGGCGGCCTGGCTTGTAAATTAAGATTGACCAGAATAATTGAATCGTACTGGTTTAGAATTGAAACTAAGAGAATTTAAGGCTGTTGCTGGCTGTTTTAATCTGGAAGCAGAACTAAATGGCTATTGATTATTAATTTTTAGAAGTCAAGAGAAATATTAGGAAGTGTTCAGACATGCTCAGAACAATTTCAGAATATCTCCATATTCTGGCAGGCTTATGGTAAATGTTGCTTGTGAATTTATAAAATGACTTCTCAAACACTCATTAGATTATTTTTACCTTTTCTTCAGAATGAGGCAGAGTTAAGGTCAATAGGGACATTTCTACTAGATAAAAGAACATAGCTTGATTTGTGGAAATAATCTTGGCTTTGGAATAGAAGTGAAGGTAACAATTGTGATTTAATTATTGGTTTCTCAAGTATATAATATAGCCTTTGTTTAGGCTGCTACTATGTACCTCCATATTAAAATGTAGTTAAGAATTGCTCTAATGAACATATTTAGATTCAAGAAGTCAACGGAGTATTTATATGACTTGTGTAGCTTATTCCTTTTCAAAATACCTTAAATCAGAGCTTTATTCAATGGCATGATGCTCATGTCTGGGTCCTGAGGGCACTAAGTCTTAATGGCCCTGTCCAGCCTCCTGAGGGGACTTCAGCCCCCCACGCACACACACCTCACACCTGCACCACAGAGACACATTCCAGTTTAACCCAGGGACTTTCCTCCATCCCTGACTATACTGTAGGAGTGCTTGTCTGCAGCTGTTGTCCATCCATGGACCCCACTGATCCAAGCTCCAACCTGCAGACCAATCTCTTGGCCCAACCCTGTCTCTGGCTTGCACAGCAGACACTGGGCTTGAGCCTGATTTATTGACTTGAGTTACTGGCTAGAAGTCAGTCCTGCCTATCACTGTGATCTGTCTTTGTGATGTGGCCCCTTTGTTGAAGCCTGCTGCCATCTCTGGCACTGCCTGCTTTACTGAGGGCTGATGAGGCCCAGTTGGAGCGGCCCCAGAGGAGGGCAATGAAGATGATAATAGGACTGCAGCACCTCCCTTTTGAGGACAGGCTGAAGGAGTTGGGGTTGTTCATCCTGGAGAAGAGGAGGGTCAGGGGGAACCTCTTAGTAACCTGAAGGGAGCCTACAGAAACACTGGGGTAGGACATTTTTGTAGGATATGTGATGGCAGGACTAGGAATAATGGATACAAATTGGAAGAGGGGAAATTTAGACTGGAGGTAAGAAGAAAGGAAATTCCTCACAGTGAGAGTGGTAAGACACTGGCACAGGTTTCCCACAGAGTCTGTGGATGCCTCCTCAATCCCTGGAGGTGTTTAAGACCAGACTGGATGAGGCATTGAGCAACCTGGTCTAGTGGGAGGTGTGCCTGCCCATGGCAGGGGGGTTGGAACTAAATGATCTTGAAGGCCCCTTCCAACCCAAATCATTCTATGATTCTATAAACTGATCACTGTCTTCTGTGCTTGTCTCCTTGTGCCCCAGCTGGTGCTGCTGCTCCCTGACAGTTCCTTTTCACAAGGTGACTATTTCATTTGCATGCAGAATTAATATATGTATCACCTGATTATTTCAAATGTGCTTCCTAATGACATGGTAGAGAAATTTTAGTTTTAATTTTAAAAATCCACTTATCATGGGCAAGAAGCATAAGGGCTAAAATGAGATAGAAGTTTCTGGAGTCACTAATTTCAGAGCCTAGCAGATGAAGCTGCTTTCCTTTTAGAGTAGTCTAGAAGTAATCTGTTCTCTTTTCTCCTGTAGACAGAAAACTGTATAACATCCCCCACCATCAAATACTATTCATCAAAGTTTTGTGTGTTGTCAGTTACATGGAGAAAAGTAGATAGGGGAAAAGGCAAACTTTTAAAGTCTGGCAAATTTAGTCCTCATTCGTCAAAAAAATTTAGCAGTATTTGTAGAGGATGTTTGTCTGTTTTCAGCTTTTAAAAAACAAGGTGAGATTCCGTGAGCTGACTAATCTAAGCATACAGCGCTTTCATTTAGTTCTGTTTAGAAAAGTGATTCTGAGAAGATTCACAGCTCTCTAGCAGAACTTATACTGGATGAGTTCCACTAATGACAAGAAATTTCTGCTTGTGCAAATTTCACCTGGATTTAGAACTGTCCCATAATGAATAGCTTTGTAAATGCAGCCCATTAGTGGGTTCACTGCTTTCAGATGATTCCTTGTGACTATAAAAAGCACTTTATCTTTAGGCACTGGTAATAATGATAAATTTTACTTCCTATATACTGTGTCTGGTGGTTACTTCATTTCTTTTCTTCAAAAACACAAACTACATCTCCTTCTGTGCCATAAATCCATTACATGTTATTTACTACTCTGACACAGGAGAACATCCAAGAGAGTAGAAATAATTTCAGGATAACTGAAATGCCACAGTTTATTTTTTTTTTATTCCAACATTTCAACTTCAAAATATTTGGTCAAGATGTGCTGCTGTACTCCAAGAAATTCCCTGTGTTTGCCAAAAAAAAAAAAGAAAAATCATCCCTGTAGAGCAGAAGAAAGTTTGGCATGAATAAAATGTTCAGTGGGAGTAGATAATATCAGAACTGTTCTTTTACTTGAAAGGAGCATGAAAAACCTTGGAAGACACTAGCCTTGTGGAGAAGTCCTGTTTGTAGTATAGGTATGCATCACTTTTAAGCTATGATCTTATTTAATTATTTATTGTTAACACAATCAATGATTTACAAGTCCATAACAGTGGCTCAGTCAAGCACTGTCAGTGATACTGGTGAAAGGTACCCTTACCCTTTGAATGCCAGCAGTATGCTCCATGCCACAGTCACTGGTCTCTTGGTTGTCACCATGCATGGTGACAAAGATCTGTGTTTAGAATCAACACATTATTGCTGAAACCCCATTTTACTTTGGCCTCTTACTTCTAGACATCTGGATCTAGAAGTACTACCTTTATTTTTTGCAGCTGACAAACTGCTAACATATATGTAAAAGCTCTGTTACTTCTCATGTTCTGAGTTACAGATTCCCACTTAAGAATCAAAGGCTTTTGAATATTCTGAATGGAATACTGACATCTGTTTTGACAGTCTTGGTTGAATGTTTTTGCAGTAATTATTAATGAAAAAGGAAAAATAGTTTGAAATGCTACTCTAGGCTGAACTCCAACTGGGATGATTACATGCTACCTTCCACAAATCCCCCTCCAACATTGATCTTTATGATGTTCCTTAGCTGTTGCCTTTAAACTGTTGTTCACTGCTGCTCTATAGAACCATTCTTCCTTTCAGAAATGGACACAGTTTGTCAACACATACTTTGTATATCATTATGCTAACTGTGGAAATGTGCTGTCCTAGAAGCGAGACGAACTGCTGATGGCTCACAGTGTCATTGATCCAGAGCAGATAACACAATAGGACCAGAGAACAAAATTATTTTGCCTTCTCAAGAATATCAGTTTCTCTCTCAATTGTGCTTGGTCTGGGCAAAACATGCAGCAATATCTTCTTACCACATTAATAACAAATGGATTTGGAAGAGTAGTCACACTGACCTTAACTTGCATTTTATAATAGCTCTTCTTTTTAAAAGAATAATTTCTTTGAATTTTTGATTCACAAGATGTACAGGAAAAACAGAGTATCTTTCACTTACTGTAATTTAGCCTATCAGTAAATCGTCCTCCAGAAACTGTAATATCCTTGGTTTGATGGTACCTCCCCTCTGTCTCTTAGTTGAGATGTGAGTCTTGTAGCTATCTCAGAGTGGGAAAAGCTGTTTTGTTTTCTTTAGCCAAATCAGTAGCCTTGTTTTCAGAACAAGATGTCACTGGTGGGAGTAACAGTTCTTTTTGGTGAGAACTGAACTGGTTCGCAGTGTAAGAACTGTGATAAATGTCGCTTCACTGAACCAAAACAATTTGGCATTTCAAAGCAATTAAAATGCAAGAAATGAAGATTAGACAGTATTAAAAAAAATAATAATTCAGATAATTCAATTGCAGCTGGAGCAGGTTGGATTCACAGCAATAAACCTGGGCCAAAAAAAGAGGTGAGGTAGTGACTGATAAAGTGCAAATAAAGGGACATAACCTTCTCCTGGGATTCTGACCCCACTGATGTGGCATGGGGCTTGCTTCCTTGTCTCTTTCAGAGAGCCCAACTGCTTTACTATCTTTTCCCCCTTTCTACTTATTGAAGGCAAAGGAGAAAGAAACCAAACAAATTAGGTAATTGTGCCACAAATTATGTAGAATGTGCAGTTTGGGCTAGTTAGTAGTGTGCATGTAAAATAGGAAGTGGGTTCAAAAGGAAAAAAGCAGTTTCTCAATGTTGTGCATTTTTGCTGTCTCTCAATCCATTCACTGAACTTGTTGACATCTAATAAGTTTGTGAAATAATTTCACAAGCTGGCTGATTACTGTGTCTGGTTGCAGATTATTGTGGCCATGTAATAAAAATCAGTATTAAAAGGTCCTGCTTCATAACTCTCTCTCTCTCTCTACTGTAGTTTTGCTGGGGTGAAGTTTGAGCAAACTTGAACTGTAAGGATGGGGACAGTGTTATAAATCCTTTAGGTTCCAGTGACTGCCATGAAGCTATATTGTTTTTATATTTGTTGAGGGCTTGTTCCAATAAGGTCTTAGACTCTGATTGATTAAGGAGAGTAATCACAGATTCACAGGGGCAAGGGAAAGTTAAAAATGGGAAGGAACATGGGAGATGGGCATACTGTGTTTTGAGTGTAGTTCACTGAAAAATCATGTCTGACATAAATGAGAAGCAAATTTAATATGCATAAAAATTATTACTAGAAGACCAGAGAAAAAGTCTGGATGGTCAGTGGTCAAACTGACAGGCTGTATAGAAAACAAAAAAAAAAAAAATTCAGGGAATATGCTGCCAAAGAGAAGAAAAGGTATTACAGACTAGAGACAAATATACAAATCCAGTTCCTAATGTAAATGCCTAAATAGAAGAGATCCTTGGAGAGAAGGAAAGTATGTATGACAGATAAGACCATTGGAGTAATAATGCTGTCCATTAAATAAGTGTGATCAATGATTCAATAGCTGCTATGTTGGTGACATAATGTAGCAGAACTAAAGTTGTGAGAAGTTATCGGTGTATTACAGTTTTCTGCATTTTAATATACTAGTCAGATGTGTAATTTACTTTGGCTTCATTTCTACTTAAGACATTAGGAAGGCCTAAGAGAAGCTATCCAGGGAATGCAAACAGAAATTTTTGTGGGCTCCAATGATAATAACCCCTTTGAAAACAAGCAGAAATGCATAAAGAAATAAATACATGGGTTTCACATCTACGGTAAAGTCTTTTGGGGCTTATTATTTGACCTATCTTAGTTTGTGTAGCCTCTGAGATCTAACTTTTGATTTTCAGATCATATTTGTCCATGTAGATACACACTAACATTTGTATGTGTCTGCCCACACCCATCTGTCTAAAACAATGAATTGAAAATTTGCTGCCTGCCAGAAACTTAGTGAGAGTAACTTTGATATTGAGAGCTAGTCAAATTATTTTACTTTTTTTAAATTAAAAAAAAAATCAATATACATTTCCCTTGCAAACAGGTTTGCTTTTTAATCTGGCTTTGCTGTTTTTATAAACTAAATAGAATTCTTTTTCGTTTGAAATTGTGTCATAGCTGACGATTCAATTAAAATTACCTAAAATCTGCATAGCATCACTCAAATTTCAATTGCACTTACATATACAGAGGATTTCTGAAATCTTAAGAATGGACATGTGACAAAAGGCAATTTACCATCTACCTTTGGTATCTTAAGTGCAGTATGAAGTGTTTCTCTGATTCTTTCAATTTCAAGTTTATGGGAGTAAAGTCACTTAAATGCAATGCTTACTGAAAAGTATCATATCTTCTATATTCACTAAGTTGGGTTCAAATTCCCTAATAACACACCTGAAAAGAAAATTGTGATAGCAAAAATACTGGGTATGAACTGCTCCTTTTTATTACCAAGTTCAGAATGGAGGCCCTTTTACCCGCAGCCATGGTATTTCATCTTCTGCACAAAAAAATGCAAAACCCTATTCAGATCAAAATAAGAAGGGCATTGAGCTGTTGGAGTGGGTCCAGAGGAGGCCACGAAGACGATGAGAGAGCAGGAGCAACTCTCTTCTGAAGACAGGCTGAAGGAGTTTGGGTTGTTCAGCCTGGAGAAGAGGAGGCATAGTGATTTATCAATACCTGAAGAGGGGTACAGAAAGGCTGGCGTAAAACTTTTTAATAGGGTCCAGAATGCCAGGACTAGGAGGAATGGATGCAAATTGGAAGAGAGGAGAAAGAAATTGTGTTAGAATTTTTGATTTTATTATCTGTCTGTTTCTAGAGTCCTATATCAGAAACTCTTTGCTTTCATGAGACATGAATTATTTACATATTTATAATCTGTACAGTGCTCTTCCAGTCCCGGAGTGCCCTAAAGTTTTGCTTTTGGTTTCTTCAGGATGATTTCAGGGAACCGCTGCTAAATCATCTAGAGTGTAATTTATCACAAGCTTTATAAAATACTTAGGTGAAGTATTCAGAGCTATAAATTCCAGAAAACATTTTAATCCTGTAAATGTAAATATACAGGATTTAGTCTTGTAAATGTAAATATATAGGGTTACTGATGTTTCAAAAAACTTTTTGTGAAGTCACTATTAAATATGGATGTATCAGGAATGCAATAATTGGCCAGCCAACTTATTTCTGTGATATTGTCCTCATTTTTCCAATACAAATTATCCTTTTTGTTGCATAATTTCAAGTGTATTAAACTCACTCCTCAGCAAATATCAAGCAGCAGCACTGAGCTATGACCCATTTGCAAGAGCCATCATATTGAAAAGATTTGCTGTTTTCTGTATAATTTGAGCCACTGACTCAGTTGAAAGATGGCATTGTAATGCCCAGAAAAAGGACCCAATTTGGGTTTGGAATGGTATAGTTGTTGAATTTTTTTTAGGATTTCTTTCTTCATCTTATAGTACTTTAATAAAATATGCAATATGGAAAAATACATAGATTAGGGGAGTTTTTGAGACATTTTACTCAGTTTTCTTCTGATCAGGTGGAATTTCACATGAAGGTGTAGCTGCTTTTCTTCTATCAGTTACTCACAAATTTCAGTATTTTTCTGTCAGTCCTGTTCCTTCATTGTTACATAACTATTTAATATATTCCACACTTAGAGAAGATATGGAGGAGGATTGACTTCGATCATTTTGAGACAATACACCACAAACACAGGGGCTTGGATGTGTCAGACATACCATTTCTGGTAACTTATTGTTGTTGCTGAAAGCTAGTACCAGGAGAACTTGAAATCTGTTGTGCCAGCCCATTCTGCAAATCTGGAGGCAATAATTTTCTACTGAAATACTAATGTTGGTGAATAGACTAACAGAGACAGATGGATAAGAAGAATGTGTAAAAGCTACAAGAGCAACTATTTAGAAAAGATGACAGCTATAAATATGACATACTGAAAATTAATTTACAGTGTTCAGACTGTCTGAACCACTTTCCTGGCTAGGACCTATGTTAACATTATACATTTAAGACATCATATCATTATGCTTGTTTTTGTGCATTTCATGCCTATAGATTTAATATAAACAGAGGTGCTGACAGGAGCTCCAGTTCAAACAGGTTTAAATGTGAATTTAACTTTGTGATTTTCATCAGGGAAAAAGACTAAACAGTTTAAGTTGATTAAATTTTCTTAAAGCTGCAGCTAAATATAATGAAAGCCATTTGTGCTTTTTTTTTGTAGGAAAATTGAGTGCCTCAGTGTTAGTGACTGACAGCTTCATGCAATGAATTCTTTTCTTGTGAAACGGATTTAAAAGTGTTTCCATTTTTCATAAACTTCTGCTAGGTAGATTCAATTTTCTGATTTCTAGAGGAAGTGTAGCTTTCCCATGTAAGTATTGGCTTTTTGGACCAAGCTACTAAAGTCAAGTTACTAAAAATACAGATCATACCAGATATTCCCTAAATATTATGTTGTACTATGGACACCATAATAATCTATTTTTCTTCCTTTTCTTAATTAAATATCTCATTTTTATTGCTATTAGTCAAGTGTTTTAATTAGGTAAAGCCTAGAGCTCTGATTGAGTGTTAATACCTCTTTAAGCTTGAACTATGCTCCAAGCATGAAAAAAGGTGATGGTGTGAACTTAGAAATTAATACATAAATCATGCTCAGGTGTTCACTAGAGGTTATTCTTTCACACTAGAAATGAAAGAGCTTTGATTAGGGGGAGAAAACTGTCTGTGACTTGTTAAAATGATTCTTGGAAGACCTCATACTGCTTATGGCTAATGCTCACCCTTGTAAATTTTACAGCCACAGTAGATTAGCAAGTAGTGGCACTTTTGTCTTTTTATTTTAATTCATTAGTATTTCAGGAAGTCATCTGGAAAACCAAACGTGCACCCTTTTTCTCTTGATTCCGAAGGCAGACTAGGATTTTCCTATAAAGAAATAGCCAGCAGTGTGGCAGAGCAAAACAGTTAAACATTCTAGGCATCTAGGGGAGATCTAATTGAAAAAAGCTCATGTGAGCTGCCAGCATCTGTATGTGAAACAGAAAACAAACATATTGACAAATGCATAAATCCTTTCTGTGAAGATCACATGGTGTTTACAGAAACAAATGCTGATCTTGTCTGTGCCATTTGCTTAAAAGCTTTATTTTCAAGGAGCAATACTTATCTACTGAGAATCATTCAGAGTTTGGTCATTCATGCATTCCTAAATCAGTAATACTGCAGGATGATTTACTCAGATCCCCCTGAAACAGTCTTTCCTTGGCTTGGTGCAAGCTGAGAAGAGGTACACAGAAAGCTTGGTACCTCAGAAAGCTGGTATCTCAGGAGTCGGATTCAGTCTTGCTTTTTACTTCCTGCTGCCTCAGGGCCTCAGAAGGATCTTCTGATGTCAATAAAAGAAAACTAGTGCTCAAAATGACAATGACTGAAGTCAATGAAAGGCTTCTACCCCAAGGTGTTTGAGTGTGAACATCTAGTAAATAGTCTGGGTACTTTTGAATAAGCATCAGGGATTAGAATAGATTCATGCTATTTGCCAGTAAACTGCAAGTAATAGTTCTTTCATAGAATCATAGAATCATAGAATAGTTTGGGTTGGAAAGATCATCGAGTTCCAAACCCCTGCCATAGGCAGGGACACCTCCCAGTAGATCAGGCTGCTCAGTGCCTTGTCCTGCCTATTCTTGAACACCTCCAGAGAGGGGGCATCCACAACTTCTCAGGGCAACCTGTTCCAGTGCTTCACCACCCTCACTGTAAAGAATTTCTTTCTTATGTCTAGTCTAAATCTACTCCCCTCCAATTTACATCCATTGTTTCTAGTCCTTCCATCCAATATTATGTTAAAAATTCCTTCCCCTGCCTTTCTGTAGGACCCCCTCAGGTACTGATAAGTTACTATGAGGTCCCCTCTGAGCCTTCATGTATCATGGTAATATAATGGTAATATAATTACGATTTTTATGTCCTGAGTATATTCAATTTCAGATAATGTATAAAGTCTCTGATCTGCAACAAAGCAATTTAAACTATTTTCGAGGGGAATACTGTATCCAAATGCAGGCGTTTTTGTAAGATTGCCATTGGATGGCATTTAGTTTGTGTCCTGGGGAGATGCATGTTGAATGTAATTGTCTTCAGCTACTAAATGGAAACAATACCTTCCCTGTTTACAATTGTATATTACTTTCTATTATTTAATTATTTCCCCATCACAGTGAGAGACCCTTACCCTTGCACACAGGTACATTTTGGGATAAAAATCAAGACATATTAGCTCAATGGCAAACACCTGGGAAAGATAAATGCCTCTTGGACAGACCAGCAGACCCAAGGCTTCACCCACACATAAATCAGTTTTCATAGAAGTGGAAATCTAGGAAAGTTTTAGGTCTATTTTTGTTCAGAATGTGATTCATCCTCATCCTGTTCTTGTAAATTACAGAAATATGCCTGCTCAAAAGCTCAAGACTGTTTAATTGTTCTTAACAATTATTTAGCATTCCTGACTCCAGTATGCTCAAATGCTGTGTGTTATTGGAAGGGGTTTCTTAGAGTTGCCTGAAAAATCAGATTAGGCATCATGGACTGTGTCGCATTTCAGTCCACATTATTAAACTAGTAATGTTTTCCTGCAAGTTTTGACATCTTTTACCCTGTTTGTGTTAAAAGTTATACAAATCCACTGATATTAACTTCAAAGATCTTGCCATGAGAAATCCGTTTAAATTATGATCCTGATTATTTTTTCTACATTATAAGTAATAACTTGCATAACAGATGGATTCCAGCACTTGGCCACTGGTTCACTCTGAGAGTATGAGAAATCACATTGCTACTACGTGCCTCAGTTTCTCTTTATATACTAATTATGCCAAAATTTATATTTTAAACAAATCTAGGAACTAAGAAAAGTAAAAGTTGTTTACATTGAGTATGTATGTAAATTAAAATTTTACATTAAAATTAAGCTTTTTCTAAAGTTAGATTTTCTCCTGATTAATGCAGCCTCCATTCCAGTTGCCACACAGAGCAATAGAATCTCAGCTGTTTTTTCAACAGCTGAAAAACCCATGATTAACTCCATCATCCCCTAGTATTTTATGCCATGTTTTTCACATCAGTTCCTTCACTTCTTGGACACCTCTGAACATAAAATAAGACCACAGCAGCTTCCATACTTGCCAGGCCTGCCATAGGAAATATCCTTGGGGATAACTGTCTTGATATTTGGAAGCATATCTCTCTTGTGTCACTAGATTACAAGTTTCTAAGGATATCTTTGGATAGCTCCACTACTAGATTTATTCAGAAAGTCAAAGAGGTCAGCGAGTGCATGGGAAAGAGAATCAGTACAAGCAGCAAAGGCAACCATATGCAATAATTGATTCCAGTAAGAGATTTCATCCTAACAAAATTCACTCTGGAACCAACACTTGGAATGTTGCCTTACAACTCTTTCAGGTATTATAACTAACAAAGCTTCTTATTACCCTTATGTATCTAATTCAATGTCTCCACTGGTGTATTGGAATTGATGTATTTGATAGAGAGCCCTGAGGGAAAGATTCTCTTGGAGTAATTGTCACCAGAGCTGTTCTTCATTCTTGGATGGACAGTTTGGAGGCTGCAGTGCCAGAGAGCCGGTGAGTGCAGCCCGGTATGTGAATGAGAAGTACTGTCCTGGCTGCTGCTTTGCCTGAGAGAGTTGCCATGAAACTTCTCACATAGCATCAGACATTGTCTTCTATTGTACCACAGCAGCACAATAATAATGTGCTTTCTATTGGAGAATGGACATACTAAATAAATGTATTTAATCAGAGCTTTTTGTTTAGTAATGGGATTCATTTATGCATTTAGATACTACTAAAGGCAATGTGAAAAATCTGGCAAAGTAGCTTGAGTGGTAAGTGGATTTTGTCTTGCGTAAAATTACCATCTCTCTGTCAGCTATCAAAACTGTGAAAGCGTGTTTGGAGACACACCAAATACAACATTGCTATTAACTGCCTCTTAACTTAGCTGTAATTGCCTCATGAGCTGGAATGTACAACTCTGACTTACTTAGGGAACAAAAATCTTCTGTTTGTGCCATGGAGAATAAAATGATTAGTAAATAAGAGAAATCTTTTTTTTAAATATAAGGAAATTTCTCTTTCTGTGAAGAATTTCTAGAGGAAAGAATTAGATTAAGGTTTAAAAAAGAGACATCAGTAGTGGCTTGTGACAAGACTTTAAAAAAATATTTACTTGATCCAGTCCACCCCCTCATTTGTAAAACACACAGTTAACTAGACCTTAAAAAAAAAGACAATAAAGATAAACAGCTGGACACTTAACAATTAGTAATACAGCTGGTTATAAGGACTTGTGTGTAAAAAAAATTTTATTGGGGAAGAGAAACTTTCTGAGTGGCTTTTTTAATGGATACTTTTTAAAAGCATTCACAGGAACACACTATTCAAAAATGCTTTGGGCTCCATGCTGTATCTGCAGCACCTTCCTTGATAGGTAAAAGCCCCAGAGTCTGCTTTGGAGCCATTCCCCCTGGGTGTTTTTTTTAATTATTTCTCCTTTTGAATTATGTTACAAGTCTCATTTCTAAACCTGTGCTAGAGTAAACAAGGATAAATTTGGAAGGACTGCAGAAGGCATGGATATTTATGTTGCTTAAAAATCTTACAGTGGTGGATTTTTTACTTGTACATGTACATAAAATGTACAAAAGCAATTCTGAAACATCTTGAATGGTTCTACTGGTGACCACACAAAAAATCCTATGACAATTAAAGCAGCAGAACTAAATCTGATTGAATATCCTTCAGGATGGGGACCAGTTGCACATAACTGTAGAACTTAGTAAATTACTTGTATTCAGAATAAATTCAGCCCTCGCTGCAATGTAGGAAATGTCCCTCTATGCTAGGATAGGTGATGTACATCCAGTGTAAAATTCTGGGAATCCAAAGGGGCTTTTACAAGGGGTTTTACAATAATGTGTAATGTACGCTGCAGGTTACCTTTCCCCTCAGATTTTACATGCATCATAGGCACTTGCTGAACTCCAGATATATCTCATTGCAGAGCTGGCCAGAATTAGTGTCTGTGCAAGGTGGAATTTGTCTGATGTGGGTTTGAATGTAGAAAGTGAGGACACAGATGTCTGCAGTGTTCAGGTCTGCTTCTTTTACATCTTACAGTCAATGGACAGAAACAGGCAGGGCAGTTCATCTGTTTCACATGCCTACCTCCGGGGGAGAGGAACTGTGGCCTAAAAATGTCCAATTATACCTGCTTTTTTTCAAAGTGTTTTTTCTGGGGACTAAGCTTGGGATACTTGGGGAGGAAGAGCATTTTTCTGTGTTTTAATGAAACATCAAAATAAAAGGAAGCTGGGAAAAACACCCCTCCATTTCTGATAAAGAAACTTATCTCAGTATTAGAATAAAGAGCACTCCCTAATCCAGCAATGAATGCCACACAGATATTCAAGCGCGATAATAACTGTATGCTGACAGCAAAAGTGTTAAAAACAATATAACTGAACTTTATGACCTTTCAGTACTACAAGGACATGAGTCCCTAACAGTATTCCAACAGATGTGGAAGCAACAAAAATATACATATTTATGCCTCAAGTGGCAACAGAGGCAAAACTTGTCGTATGCTGTTGTAATCTATATTAGAACTTCCAACTTACATTTTCCAGGCTTGAGCAGGATGATTTGTCCTCTGAGAAAGCTGTTCTCTGCTCTTATTACTTTTGTGCTACACATCAATACCTGAGGACTTTCAGGTTGGGTTTAGAAAAGGCTGCAATCCCATACAAGGCAGAGGGTCAAGCTCTCCTAATTAGGACTTTGGTATCAAGTGTTCCAGATGTTTGGTCGCATGTCTATCCACTGAAGGAGGTATGCAGAATCTCTGCTATAGGAAACAGTATGTAACTGTTAACAGACAGATTTTCATCATCTTCTTTTCCATTCTTGACCATAAGTACAGTTTCAAAAAACCCACATACAATGTGTTTCAGGGAGTCATATGCATCAGGTGCTTCATTCTCTGAAATATTTTCCTGCCACAACTGCTCTTCTGTTCTCCTCTTGCTTCCTTTTCTGATCTGTTCTTATTCCCTTGCCCTTCTTTACTCACAATTCTTTTCCATAAAGCAAAAAATCAGTTGGTGAGGACTCAGCCAGGTATTTTGACGAATGGCTGACCCCCTTCCTTGGCGCTCAGCTCCTACACAAGATTGAAAGGACCTCCCTAACTATGAAGTGAGAGACAGCAGATGAACCCCTGGACTTGATTGTGTAAGAGCCTGAGTAGGGCTTGAATCAAAGGAAAGGGACTGTGCTGAGTAAATGCAGCTGCTGCACTGTGCAGGTGAGAGTATTCTTCTCTCTTTTGAATGCTTGTGAGCTAGGTTCCCGCTACTGCAGAAATAGCAATTTCTTTTTAAAGTCTTTTAAGGTAGGTGCATGCATTAAAAAGACAGAAAAAAAGGTTGGCATCTCTTATTACACAGCATTTTGGCAAGCCTTGGGACTTGCACATGACCCTGTATAACACAGTATGTGAGCATTTTTATCAGTACTTTGACAGCATGTAGTTCAACAGAGCCCCAGCTGCCATGTTAGCAAAGAGGTGTCACGTTTTTCTACCTTGTAAGATGCAAAAAAACTTGTGGATGTATGAAGGCTGCCATTCTTCTTCAAGGAACAAGTATACTGCTCCTTTAATTGAGGACTCTGTAAACTCCTGTCAAGAAGTTTAAGGGTGCAAGCATACCTTGCAAGTAGCTTATTTGTGGAGGACAAGTCTCTGTGCATGTTTTCCTCTTGTTTCTGTTATTCTATGAAAGTAGAGAAATTTGTTTAAATAGCCGACTCTTAGAAATAGGCTTACACTCTCAGTCTAGTCAAGTTTTGATTCCATTTCATTTCCTTTGGACAAAGCATTGTTGATAATGTTGATTTCTTTGTGCCTTTGTAGTCCCTTATTTAATGTTTAGACATCTGTTGGCTTTTCTTACGACACATCTACATATTGGGAAGTCAAGTGATGATACAGACAAGAGCCTTAACTTAAGCCAGAAAAGAAAGGCTTAAGAACATTGCAAATATGAGTTCACATCCTCACAAAATCAGAGGAAGCCAAGCAAATGGGGGCATTTAAAAACCAATATTCTTTATTTTCTGACTTCTGGTTTTGAATTGCTTGGGTGCTTTGGGGGGGTTGTACCATTAAGATTTTTCCAATAGCTGTGAGTGTAAGCCATATTCTAAAGAGATTTTCTTTACTAGAAGAGTAAAGGTCTTGTCAAATTGTATACCTTCACAAGCTGGAAGGATCAGACGTGGTGCAACTTGAAGGAGAATATTAGGAATTTTCGTTACTGAAATTAAGACCAAGCCTTTCATTCAGCACTGGCATGGATATAACCACTGCAAAACAAACTTAACTGTTCATTTGGGACACCACCAGGGCATTTCTAATAGAATTACTGTTTGTTGCACATTGGCTTTCTGGAATAAAGAACTAAACTCCTATTATCTGCCCACCTGAACTCAGTCAGCTTGGATTGGAGGTGAAGCTCCAGTATATGTATTAATAATTTTCTCCAGCACCTTGTTTATCCATTTCCATGCTGCCACTTGGGTGAGATTTTTAGCAAAAGAACACATTTTACCATGTTTCACATAACAGACATGCATAGTTTCTGTAAGTGCTTTAAATTGGATAAATTTGGGTGATAAATGTCTACACACTGGAGTCAAATTTTCCAAAGAGTTTCCCTCTGAGCTGTTCCCAGAGAAATAATGGTTGCTATTGGCCAGCCCACCTTAATGGCTTAGCCCTTATGTGGTGTGTGACAAAGGACCTGAGCTATCCCCAGCCACAGTTCTAGGCAATCGGCTTTTGTAAATTTAGGTATATTTTATAGAGGCAGATATTTTAGTGTCTCCATGTGCCTTCTTCCAAAAGGATGATCCCACCCATCACTGGAAAATACTGTTAAGTTTCCTAAGTGGTTCTTGCTTCTTGCTTCATGACAAATATTCCAGTGAAAATTATTGTCTTCTTTGGATTCTGCTGTTACTGTGGTGGTGTTTTCTGCGAATGTTCATTGGCTGTCATGATCACCTTTAAAGGTTTCAGGCAGTAATGTTAATTATGTTTTGTGATGACATAATTTTTTGCTGAGAAACAAAATTTCTCTTCTCTGGCAACTGCTAGGAGTATTTGCCAAGTTGGAGGGGGAAGTGGCGGGGGGGTGGAAGCAGACCAGGTGAGCTGCCCAAGACTGTGCCTTTTAGCAGTAACAGAGCTGGGACCAGAGCTCAGGATCTGCTCATGCCAAACTCTCCAGATGCATGTTCCACATTGCCTGTGCTGAAGTGTGTCTGACAGTATTCTGCTTTAAGGCACTGACAAGAAAGTCTTGATGGAGACAATACTATTAAACATTTTTGAAGAAGCATGCACTTTATCAAGCTCTTAAAAGCTTTGTAAACAATTGGTGTAAACTGCAGGTGTCTTCTACAGATGTAGCCTGAACTAACACCGACCATAACTGAGATCCCATCCTCATAATTTGCTACCATTTTGCCATACACACGGTAGATTTATTTTGAGGGGAAGTGTTTGTCTGAGTTTTTTATCAGGCTTCTCCATCAGAAATAACCCAGTCCTTACTGGGTTGGAGAGGTGAGGAGGCTAGTGGTAAAGAAGTTTTGCTGTAGTTGCAACCTGAGTATTGAAGTCTCCTAGTATTGAACTAGGAACAAAACTCTGGAAAAAAAGAATCCACTATCTTTTTTTTTCTCCATTTAATTGAAATTTTGATTTTCTCAAAAGAAATATTGTGCATGAGAGTGTTTGCTGTTTCCTCTGAAAGCTCATGTGCTGCAGGACTCCACCAAAAGCCCAAATTTGCAGGTTTTACTCCAGCAGAAGTCTCGTTCAGAAGGAACATTAATATTATTGTTTTTTCAGATTGGCATTTTACAGCATTTCTGCAATTTTATTTAATTTTAACACATAGCCCATTAGAAATACCCTGTGGCCATATTTATGACATGAAGCAGAACAAGTAGATGTGGTTGTGTATTTTGTAACTGAAGCTAGACCAATTTCTACCTTGTTGCTTATGGAGTAACATGATGTCTAATTTAACCAATTTAATTTCATCCATTAGAAAACAAATGTAGGAAAAATGCAGTAATTGTCAAAATATAAATTATTATTTCCCTGAAGCTAAAGTGTCATTATGTAAAAATTAAGTTATTTTTCTTAGACATTCCAGGATTAGGTTTCTTTTTTTTTTTTTTAATTCTGGGAGGGTTTTTTGTAGTTTTTTTTCATTATAAATTCTGGGGAAAACTTCAAAGGAACCATATCCAAATTCTTACTCCACAAACACAAGCAAAACTTGCATTTCATTAGAAATAAAATAGGAGGATTCTTAAAGTCTTTTGTGTTTGAATTCTTATTTTTTATTATGTAAAAATTGCAGGCAGCAATTTTTTTGCAAGCAAGATGTGGGCAAAACAAGTAGAAGATAGTTTGGTTTTATTTTCTACTGACTCTACAGTGTATCTCTTTTAAAACAACAGAGAGTACCAAAGCCTCACTCTAAAAAATCAAAATACTCCTGTCTAAACCAAAGTGTGACTTCTGGTTTGAAATCTTCAGTTCTTCAAGCATGATCAGCAAACAAGAAATATTTACCTTTGGGCCCGTGATAGGAGATACAGGATTGAGTCACAGAGTTTTTCCACATTTCCCAAGAAATCTTAACATTTTGGCTTTGTAATTTCTAGGATTTGTAATTTAAGCAAATTTTTAAGTCTGATACACCTATGAATATCCCTAAGGCTAGTTGAAAACATAGGTATACTAAATATTTACAGGGAGATGTGTCATTGCATGTCAGTGTCATGGTTGATAGTAAAATAAAGGCATTTTATGGCAGTTGAGAGACCTTGGTCTGTTCCTGTCACTGAGTGCTGGATGACTTTGAGCATGTCACAGGCTCTGGGCTTCCACTTGTCTTCTCCTTGCAATGGCAAGAAGTCTTTGTATCTCTGGTTCTCAGTACCTGTGATTCATGGATAATTGTACAAAGTCCCATTATTCTTTGAGAGTGTTCTGGAAGTCCCTTTTCTGTACCCCTTCTTCGTGGTACTCATGCAAGATTGTGAAGAGCTTGGTTGAGTGGTTTTTAGTTTGAAACTAAATTTGTCAGGGGAGGCGAAGAACTCTGCAGTAGTTGGCATACAGGGACATGGTGGGACAACTCCTATGTCTGAGGTGTTGGAATGGGAGGATACAGACTTTTTAGGAAGGATGAGCAGGAGAGGCAAGGAGGGTGTATCCCCCTCCATGACAAGGACCAGATGGAGTGCATGGAGCTCTGCCTGAGGGTGGGAGAGTAGCTTGCTAAGAGTTTATAGGTCAGGACTAAAGGGAGGGAGGGACAGGTGATGCTACAGCACTGGTCTACTACAGGCCACATGACAAGAAAGTCCCTCTATAGACAGATAGGAACAGACTCAAGTTCACATGCCCTGGTTCTCATGAACAACTCAACTGCCTCCATATCTGTTGGAGGGTCAAAAAAGCAGTGCATCAGCAATCCATGAGGTTCCAGGGAGATTTCCCTGAGAAACTGTAGGTGCTACATCCCTGGAGAAGTTCAAGGTCAGGGTAGATTGGACTTTGAGCAGCATGATCTGTGTCCCTGTCTGGGACAAGGGGTTTGGAATTAGATGATCTTTAAGGTCCCTTCCAACCCAAACCATTCTATGTTTTTATGTTCTGTCACAGGAAGAATTTGGAGTTGGAGAGATGGAGCTTCTGCTTTTCAGTTTCTGTTACTATCAACTTCTGGTCTAAGTTCAACAATCACTTCATATGTATAAGTCAGTTCAGTGTCCCCAGAATGAAGCTAATGTATAGACTAAAAATTAATCTGTGCATGCAGAAATTATACTTCCAACAAAACTAATAGATAAGTAGCTCCAAAGAGAAAAATGGTTGTGACATTTAGTAGATATCTGAATCTGGCATTTTCTCCCATTGAAGGTATCAGCTTAGTGGGGCATTACCACATAGCTATCTGTCATGAAGATCATTTTAGAAGAATTATTATTCATGTTTCTTATATATTGCACCAATATGTCTTTATTATTGTATACTAATTTAAGAAGCCTGTATGTATAAACTAAAATTCATTATTCTCATATGAAATTAATCTATATAAACATGTAAATGGAAGCCAAACATACCTATATACGTAGAAATATTTTAATAGTAATTTGATGCTCTCTCTATACATATCAGATACATCCTATTATCATATTCCTGGTATTCAATTCAGTCACTAGTGTACCATAGCTATGCAGAGCATGTCACAACTGGCAAGCATAAAACTCTAGTGAGAGCTTTTGTTCTGCATCATTTTGGACTGTATCCTGGCTGTAACTGAGTTATAACTGAATTCTTGCTAACATTGATGATTCTGGCTGATTTTCACAGTCTGTTGTGCTGGCAACCAAAGAAATATTGTGCAGCTTCTTTAGGCTGCTATTGCCTTCTACTGTATAATCTTACTCCAAATTTGCACTGTCTGAAGAATTATGATGCTTTAAATAAGTTCCCTTCATAGCAGTCTCATTTTATTCTGTCAAATGTAACGAGGGCCTGTGATGCTTCTTTCTCTCAAATGTGTTTTCTTTATAACATAGAGTTTTTAGCTGTGATCCTTCTGCTTGCCTGTGCAGGAACATGAACTAGTTCAGACACTCATTCTAACACATTTTATACTAACAGACTCCTTCCATGAGCACTGAAAGTATCTGTCACTTAGACATGATCTGCTTATTTAGCTCATGGTGGCACTACAATAAGAAATTTATATGAGTTGGAAAAAATCCAGGAAAGTAATTCTTTAATATATTAAACTGAGCTATCACTTTAAAATGAAAGTTTTCCCCCAAACAACTGAGAAAGGAACCTAAAACTTTGCTCATTGCAATAAAATGTGATGGTCTTTTAGATCTTAAAGTAAACTGATATTATTCTAATTTGTTTTTAATCTGACACACTTTTACAAGAACTTACTCTCTTAGCACAACCCCCTGACAGAGGTAATTTAGAGAAGTTTTGGGAGTATGATGCAATATCAACTGCGTTTGCATAACTCATCACTGTTTTCATTTGAAATCTCTCGTTAAGACTCACGTTACTGTTTGGAAAAGTACATGGTTATTTCCTCTTTGGTGGCTGGGCTGATTTGCTGAACTTCTTAGGATATTAAATATGCTGGGAATAAAAAAAAGGAAGCCTAAGATCAGACTAGATATTATATTATAGTATTATTCTTATCAAAATAAATATTTCAGACCAGGCTGCTAATTGCAGAATCCAGGTTTACAAGCAAAGAAATTGGTTTTGTTTGCAAACAAGTGAGAACTTGCAGTGTCCACATTGTTTGTTTGTTGTATAATTTGTTCCAAGAATTCAGTTTTCTTAAAATCTGAGCAGTTTGTTTAATTGTCTTTAAACACCATCTTAAATGTGCTTATCATTACAATGCTAAGAAATGTGTATGTGCTACAATATCAGAGAAAAGCCTGAAAAATAAAAGAAAAATTTTTTGCAAAGCAATTGCTTTATTTTTACCCAGATTGTCTCAAACTGGTTTTGTAGTTTGTCGAATTCGTTCCCATTATATTTAATGGAGTTAAATATGTTATATTTAATAGTAACTCTGTCATTAAACTTTTACTCCAGTTAAAGCAAAAACCATCCACTTGTTTTTCATTAAAGCTGTTGTACAAAAGAAGTGAAGTGAAATCATTTGTCTATGCTCTCTCTCCTTAACTCTTTTAAATTACTTACTTAGTAAGTAATTTAAAAATCAATAAGATCCTGAAGCTTAACAAGCATTTTTCAAAATGGTATTTTTATGCTTACAATACACTTTCTTAACATTTACAATAATTGAAATTCTTTAGTTATACCTAAAATATTTTGAAAAATCCCCCAGAATTCCATATGATTAATTATTCACATCTGTCAACATTATATATTGAATTCATAGAGTGCCAATAACTAAAACTGAGAAAGCAAGGATTACATTGCATTTGTTTTCTTTATGTATTAAAAAATTGTTAAATGACTGTGTATCAGAGAAAAAAAAAAAAAAAGAAATTGCTGATGGCTTATGCAATGAAGAATTTGATTTAGATACCAAAGCTGTTGACTACTGAAGCTGAGTCAATAGATTTCATATTAATTGAAATTCAGCAATGTCTAGGGCAAATGTTAAGATGAAATAGACAGCATTTTGAATCTGTTTTGCCAGTCCAATGCATACAATCCACTGAGATCTGACAACCTGGGCCTTGTAGACCTTACAGATTCAGCCCAGGGTTTACCCAGTCAGGTTAAATTTCCTGACCCCCTTCTGCTGCTCTGATTGTGACCATTGCTCAGGAAAAAAAGAAAAAGGAAAAAAATTGACTTGCACGTGCACGGACCTAGAAAAGGAGTATCATGGAAGTTGTACTTCTTTTTGTGAAAATTCTTACCTAGCCTGTTAAGAAAGAAATTAATTAACAAAAAAACCCCAATCTTGAGTCAATTCTACAATAGTTTATTTTATTATAAATTGGTTTGAGATTGAAAACCACCTTCAGAAACAGTATTGACTCTTATTTGCATTATAATAACTTTGATGGTTTTCTTCTTTTGCATTGGCTTTTTTTCCGATGAAGGAAGGAGAAAAGCAGTGATAAAACCATCTAGTGAGTATTCAGAGCATAGAAGTTGCAGATACCCATGTAAAAAAGGAGATGTGCTGTGGATGACAGCCTGAAAGACATGGATGGCTGCTGCAGCCTTCCCAGATAAATACCTGTGTATGAGGACTGGCTTGAGGTTCTCTCCAAACAGCCCATTGCTTCAACAGGGATGTTCTACTGTGGTCCAGGTACCTTAATTCATTAGATACTGCAATATAATTGCCCAGCCCAAACAGAGACAAAAATCCCCTTTATATTTTCCTGGGAAAAAACAAGATAATTTCATATGAGACTTCCTTATTTCTTCACCTGAGTGTTTTGAAGTACATGTAACGTACATAGGCTGGCCATACCTTTGTTTTCAGCATCTGTTGTGAGATTAAAAGGGGATCTTGATTTCTGCTATTGATGTTCAAAAAATGTAGGATAGAAGGCATTATAAGCTATCTGCTGGTTGACAAGAGGGCAGGATTAGGTTTCTTTAAGGGAATTACACTTTTGATGACCCTGCTACATATAAAACATGTTAGCTAATGGGGGTGTGGAGGGGGCAGATTTAAGTGTTTGATCAGGAAATCCTGCATGAGCATATTGGATGGAAATTTGATTAGTAACCTTAGTGACAAGGGGATCAGATCCACTCTCTGCGTACAATCAGATCTGGCAGGACATGCTTTTTTGTCTCTTTGAAGGAAGGGAACATTTGTACAGAATCAAGACAGGGTATTGGATAATTTAAAAAGCTGTTACATATTGAAACCTGGAAAATCACCTTTTTCATTTTACTATGGAAATATGCTTGCAGTTATCCCACTGCGTTTTTCTTTAAAAAAAAAATAAAAAAATAAAAAAAGAAAAGGGAAAAAGAAGTAAAGCATTTGCAGAAAATATTTTATAAAAAATAATAAAAAATAGTCTTTTTCTAATAGTAATTACATTTTACATCAGTGATGGAAGGAATGTTGGAAAATTAACAGAATGAGAAAAATAACACTTTCATATATGTTTTCCTGGCATTTGGGCAACAGGATTATTATGCTTTTATACTGGTTTTAAGGCATTATATCTGTTGAGAAAGCTGATTTTGTTTTGAAAGGCAATTTATTTTTTCAGTCCATTGAAGCATGCTATCATGTTTTTAACTAACATGTTAAAAATAAATAGCTCTGTGTTTTGATGGCAAAGATTTTTTATTTGTGTTTGACTTTTGAGAGGAGCTCAAACTGATTGTAGATATCAAAAGGGCTCCCTTTTCTTTGGTGAGAAGTGTAAATTGAGGATGATGTGGTGAAGCTGATTCACACTCGCCAAGCATCTGGACGCAACTGTTTGTTTTATAAAGAAAGGAGGAAAAACGAGCTACCTCCTGCTCTCAAATACCTTGTGCATGAAAGGCACCAAAACTGCATGTAGCTGAACAGCAACTTCTAGCTTACAGGAAGCATCCTAGTCATATCTGGCTTACACTAATGCCTGCAAACATTGAAAATAAAGCAGTTCATTGAAAGCTAAGTGTCTTTTGCCCTGTGTGAAGATGTAGCAAGGTCTGACAGGGTGTTGGCATGTGTGGCAGGAAATGTTGCCGTACAGACCCAGGTTCTAATGCTGACTCTGCTACTGACCTTAAGACATTTCCCATCTCTTTGCTCCCTCTTCTGCTGACCTTCTCTGTTTTGGTTTTCAGGATGGGATGAGGTCTTAGACTTGCCAGTGTACCATTTAGCAACAGTGGCTCTTGGACTGTGGTTTTGTGTCATGACACTACTGTAAGATTTGGTGATCCCCTGAAGTCCTGGCACCTGGCAATGCAGGCTATTCTGCTTTTAAACTGGGTGTAGACTATAGCTTTCACTTAGTTTTCATATTTTTAAGGACAATAGTATGGAAATTCAGGGCATGAAATCAGCCTCTGAGTTTGGAAAGGAAAAACACATCAAATTTTCCAGTGTGTTGTGGAAAAAAGTACTCAGAGTAACCTTTATACATACAAGTCCACTGCTAGAAGTAATTAAGTAATAACATCTGATGACACAAGGACTGTCATCTGTTTAAACTCAAAAAACTGGAAAGCTTAAGAAACCCAGATATCAGATAACAGGAGTGCCTGTGTTGTGGAGCTCTGCGATGACTCCATTCTTGGTGTGGATGAGAATTAATGATTGCAAATGCTAATTTTTAAAAAGCCATGCATTCAGGGAAAAAAAATCCCTGAGAAATGCATGGGAATGGCTCTCAGCAGTCTCAGATCTTTTACTGGCATTTCTCCTCTGATGTCACCAGACCATCTTTTTCTTAGCATGGAAAGAAACTGCAGGAGAATTGGGCCCTGTGTATATTATCTGAACCCGGATGCATATACAGTCTCAAGGCACACTAAAGAATTTACAACTTATTTTATAAAAGTAGTTAAATGACTGTCAGCCATTACAGTAAGTTTACAAAGACATTATTTTGTACTTCATTTACTCAACAGTCTCATGAGAACAGCTAATACTTTCATTGTAATTAATTCATCTAATAGTTCAAAAACACACCCAGCAGTTGAAGGCCTCCTGCCTTTAGGACACAGTTAGTGTTTGAGGTGGTTTTTTTTTTTTTTTTTACATTTTACTACTTGATGTCAAAATAGCTAGAACTGTTTTCTCCTTATGGCTAATATTAACTTTTTCTCTTTTTATTACTATGGTCCTAATTGCAGAGAGTTATAAAGGAATGACAAAATATAGTGGAAAAAAAGATTCTGATGGGATTATAAAGGCTAACAACTAACCAGCAAGTGGAACTTTTTTTTAACACCATCCAATGATGTCACCAGTTTGAGGTTTCTCTGGGACTTTATTAAAATGTTTGTGACAGAGCCAATGTAAACCATCCTAAATCTAACACAGAGCTGAAAGGACTGATTTTAGGGAATGCAAAGATATGGATCATTGGGTCTGTAGAAGCGGCATCTTGAGCCAATTATTGGTGTCATCTTGAGCCAATTTAATCAATCCAAGGGGGACTCCAAGGGGGTAGGAGTGCAGGGTTGCAAGCCTTGGTCAAACATTCTGGCAAAAACGCATTTGTTGTAACAGCAACCAATCTCTGGTGTTGACTTACTTCCTACACATCTTGGGTTGTGCATACTGTAATAATTGATCAATCATTTGAGCTGATTTTAGATTTTTAATTTTTGGGTAAGTTCTTACCTTACATGGTGGTACATACACTTAAATTTAAGACACTTCTGAAGTGGAGGCAATTCAGCATAAAAGAATCTGTAACACTGTTACTTTCAAAATAGTATGAGTATACAAATATATTTCTAGATATTAACATATACTGACATTATGTTAGCCTAATCTTTTACCCCAATAAGCCTGAGTGCTGTAATTCAGATAATATGAACTACTTATGCAGGGCAAATTACTCTGTTGAATAAAGCAAATCTACAATACAATTACCAGCAATACAGGATTTAGGTGAGAAGAGTAGCTCTTAATGTTTAAAAATGTAATTTAATTTGGGGAGATCAATAAGTGTGATTTATATGCTACTCAGAAGCCTTTTTTAAAGAATTTTGGATGCTTTTTTACTGTAGGATAAGAGTATCGTATATTTAAGAGAGTTAAAACCCTGCAAACTCCCTGTCATTCAGTAACTTCTAAAAAAAGGCTGAGAATCCTCTTCATCATCAGGATTTTTCACCTGGATGAGTAGTTACAAGTCAAGGCACTACACGTGTTTCCTATAATTAGAGATGCAGTTGTAATGCGTCAGTCCTTGTATTTTATTGAAATTTTAGGTCACAAGTATTTACTAGTAGTTCTACAATTTGCATCTTGCATTATTTTAAATGCAGAGATAGGTTAACCTCTGTACAGTAAAAAATGAAAGATTAAAATAGGAAAATATTTAGGTAACAGTAAGGACAAAGAGTAGGAAGAGCATACAAATACATTAATATTAGGTTTAAAAATACACTTCTTGCGTGTGATAAATGTCATATGGATATTTTAAGTGCATCTCATAAAGATTTTCTATGAATATGCAAAGTAAATTAGTGAGCAAGAGATATTTGTTTTGAATCAGATGTCTTGGAAAAGCAATTTACATGTTTTGGAACTGTTAACACTGCAGCAGTTATGTCACTGCAGCACAGAGCTGACTGAATGCAATGAGATAGAATGTGAGACGACAAGATAAAATAAAAGCTAAAATTTAAGGAAGTACACATTCAACTTTGGTGTTGCATCTTCACTCTTTAAAAATGGCTATTTGCTCTAACACATCTCAGCAGAGGAAGAGAACACTTAGGTAAGTGTCCAAAACCAATCCCTTTTACCTTACTGCACTCACTCAATTGGATAGTTCTTTCTCTTCAAGTCATCTTTCTTTCTGCCTACTAAACGCACATTTTAGAAGTAAGAATGAGCACATTGAAGAGTGATTGCAGCATGTTTAAGTAACTCTACACCTGTGCAACTTCTTTGCACGTCCAGTGTTGTCAAAGTGTATTTCTCTCCAGCTTAAATATTGGAAATCTTCAGATGGGTAGACAGGGAAAAGGTCAGTTCCTCCTCTGTGCTGGGGTTGTGTCCACTTGGGTACTCACATTCCTGCAGCAGGATCTGCAAGGAAAATGTGTGTCAGCAGAGCAAGGACTGTTAAACAAAAGTGAGGTGGATCACAAATGCAGCACTTAAACTGTTTGAGATAGGATCTTCCAGATAAACGCTTTCTGCAAAAGTGGTTTTTTGTCAGTTGCATATTTCACCAACGGAAAAACCTTGATTTTATTTTTGAGATGCAAGGTGTGTCAGTTTACAAGTATCACATCTAAATTTCTACTCTTCAGTGACTTCACAGCTCAAAAAATTATAAGTTTAATTTTACAGCAAAATAGCATTTTGTTGTTTTTATTATTAGTATTGCACTTTTTAACACTTCTATCCCATGTACCTTTATCATCTTAGATGTAGCAACATATTTATGATGGTTCAACTGCAGCTACAATCTGCTGACTCTAGGTCTGTAATTTATTATTTGCTCTTAAAGATCAGGTCCAGAGTTTAAACGTCCCTAGCTGAAAGTTTATACCAGTCAGGACAGAAAATTATTCTCTATGCCTAGGTTGAAGTACATTACTTCTTTATTGAATTAATTATGATAAGGATCATAACTTTAAACTAGGGGTGAGGTGCTGGCTTTCTACTAGGATTGCTTGAAGCAATTTTCCTCTGAACATTTTTGTAGAGTTATTGAGTCTGGCAGGTCTGAACTTTGTGAGATAGTAACTTTTGCCACAACTTAAAAGAGGTTTACCATATCCTATGCCTGTTGCCAGAAAAATTTGCACTGCATACTGAACAAATAAGTACAGAACCAAATTAAACACATCTTATGAGCTTTTCAAATGAAAGCATTACTAGCCCTTTCCCTGAGGGACTGATCAGGCAGTTGAATTAATATGACAGCTTTCCTTCTTTTTCAGTTGTTTGAAGTAGAAATCTAAAATTATTTGTTTTGTTAAGAAGGAATTAGTCTACTCAATATTTATATGGAGGTCTGTTGAACCATCTATATTTAGTGGCAAATTCTATATCTCTATCCGATTAAAACAAGTTGGATTCCAAAAGCAAATAAAGATATTAATCCTACTATAACTGTTCCCTCCTGATCTGATTAAAAGGCCTAGGAACAATGGAGGGAAATTACAGATCTTTGAAAAATTTTAAAAATCATTCAGTTTGAGTAAAGCAGTTTCCAATAGATGTTCTGTTGTCTTGAGTCAAACACTCAAAGTTTGTGCAAGACCATAAACAAGAGACCAGCTGGGAAAACTACATACAGCTTATGTAGAATTACATAGGAATTCTATGGCTCAGATTGCCTTAGGAATAATTCATTTAGGGAAGAGGTGACTATGTTTTCTTCCACTTTCTGTTGTATTACCTATTTTACAGCTGGTCTTCTCAGAGTGAGCGGGCAACAGGCTCTCAACATCAGTCATATAAACTATGCAAAAAAGCAAATAGTAACTTGTTGTAATATTGCAAAATTTCATTGATTCTTTTGTTAAAAGAAGGCTGAAACTGAATTGAACTGGTTTGTGCATGTTTTTTAATAATATAAAAGATCAATCTGTTAAATCATTGTAATTTTCAGTTATTTGTTTCACAGTCTTTTGCACCACTGAATCAATTAATAGGAATGATATCCAAATTTTTTGGTTTTATTTTGCTGCTTTTCTTAATTTCTATCCTGGAAAGTTTAGAGCAGCAAATGGAGGACAGTAATCTGTAACATAGCCCTTTGCCCTTTACAAAACTTTCTGGCTATGGAAAGGCAGTTTTCATCCTTAACAGCATTGCTTTAATTTACAGTTTTGTTTCAGTTCTGTAATTTGTTTGTTTAGAAAATAAAAATACCACCTTTTTTCTATTATAGCCAAACAACAAAAACACTACACATAATTAGACATAATTAGAGAGCTGGGGCACCAAAGCAGCAAATAGAATTACCACTTTAATTTAAGAGCATCACTTAAAAATCTGTGATGCCAGAACAGAGAGGAAGAAGGAGGATGTGCTAATTTACTAAAGAGAGACAGTAAATGCCTTTTATTACTTAATGGATTGGTATTTCTGTGTGTGTATAAGACCTTCTATGAAATATTCTTGCCTCACTGAAATGCTAAAATTAGTGGTAAAACCCCTTCTTGTCTTCTATGGGCTTGTCAGGTCTTACATTGCATTATAAGCATAAGTCAATTTTGCTTGATATATTGATCTTTTACCTTGTCAAGTCGGTAGTTATTTTAGTTCTGCCCCATTTCCCATTATTCACTTCCTGTTTGACATTGTGTCAGTGCAAACACAAAACCTGCATTCCACAGGGCAGTGTATCCTGTCAGCTACACTGCAGCACAGCAGATGATCTCCTGTCCCCGAACAAAGGAGCTGTGAATATGCTTGCTGTGCATGCTCAGGATAAAAAAAAGAAAGAACATCCATTCCATCCCTTCTGGGAGGATCTTTCTACCCATTCTTTAACTCTTTAAATGCAATGGAATAGTTGGTGTTTAGCAGGAAAAAAAAAAAAAAAAAAAAAAAAAAAAACCGCAAAACCAAAGCANNNAAAAAAAAGGACAACTGCAATACCAAGCAAGGAACTGATGACAAAAAAGAAAAAAGAGAGATTTTACCCCTGTGATATGGTCCCTTCTTAAACTGTGCGTGTGGATTTGTTCATCCCACCTCAAATAGTTATTGGAGATCCAGAAAAGATGTGGGATAGTGCAACAGTTATAATCAGAAGCATAAAATGTTCTCTCAAAGCAAGTAAACAAAGTAGAACTCTGTCTTGAAAGAGATAATTGGTGGGCAGACACAAAATATGACAGAGGTCCATATAAACTTTGTAATAATAGTAAGTACCATATAGAAGGAGTGGTAGGAATATTTATTAATTTTTTTTCTTTTTTTACTCTAAAATAAAACTTATAGACTGTACATTTGTTAAAAAATAGATTTAAAACAAAAAATATGAGATTTATACTATGCAATTTTTCAATATCAGGAGATAAAAGAGGATCCCAAAAAAGGAACTACACCTGTTTGATAGGATAGTCATTAGGGCAAAGTGCTGTCATCTCCAGAAGCCCTTCCTCCTTGATTTCAAGATGATGGGAGGTTGCAGTAGAGAACAGGCTGGTCTCAGCTCCTGGTTTCTTCAATGTTGTACTACTGGCAGCTGTGGAAGTCTGTAGGCAGCCTTGTCATGGATGTTCGGAGCTAGTGCCACTATTGCAGCAGCCATTGCCATTTCCTCTTATCCCAGCTATAATTATCACATGCTTTGTATGCTGAGAAGCATTTTCAAAATTATTTAATCCACTGGATTTCCTCTTTTTTTCTACTGTCAGGCATTGTTTGAGGTTGAGATGGTTGTTACAATGTTGCTGGCACATTTGGGTTAGTATTCCACCTTTTTTTTTTTTTACTGTATTTTGAATTTTGCTTGAACTCACTCCACTCTTGGACAATGTGAATTTCTTTATTTGGCAAATGTTCATTTCTAAGTTTCTTTATATATCCTTCCAAGAAATTTTCCTTAAATTTCGGTAACGATCAGATAGTTTGTCAGGGTCTCATCCCTTCCCATAACTGACTTCTTGATTTATGATTAGAAAAGTCTTTTCCTACTACCTTTTTCTATTTTCTAACATGTTTTTCTTTCTTTTCAGCTCAGGTTTTCTCATGCTTCTTTAATGCAATTAGTTAATAGCTAGCTTGTTCCTTTTGATTAACACAAGCACCTTAAAGCACTTGCTATCAGAAATACAGATGAGTTCTGACTGTTCTCCCTATAGCTGTAGCCCAGGATTTGTGAATTCTGAGCACATCTATGGGAACATTTGCAAGCTGTTGGCACTGCCCGTGCTCTGAGCTGCTTGGGAACTCTCACTGTGATTGCATGAAGCCCAACCTGAAGTAGCAAATCCTGTTGAAAGCAAAACAAACTTTTGGTCCTGTGCCTACCAAAACCAGTATTTTGTTTTATGAGAATGAATTTAAGAACAGTTGTGTGCTTGTTCACTTGTTAGTATTTTGTTTTCTGTAAACCATCTAGGCCTGGAAGGCAAATTTATTGAGAACTCAAGGAAGTGATAAATTTGATAAAACCGCTGTGTTCCATAGTAACAGTTGATAATGATGGGTCCTTTGAGATGTAGCTATCTATGCTAGCTAATACTTGCCATAAAGGGGGAATCTGAACCTTCTGTTTCTCTTTGTCCAAACAGCATGCATCTGGGCAGGTGGAGAAATCTCAATGCTCTGCATGATGATGAACACTTCAGAACATCTGGCCTCTGTGTTTTGATGACAAAAATGGAGGCAAATACTTTCAAAGATCTGGGCCTGAGTTACCAATTCCTACCATAACTGAAAACTAGGTCATTGTATTTACAGTTGCTAAAGACCAACCAGAAGTCTCCACAGCACAGACTTTTCTCCAAGTCATTTTGCTGAGGATTTCCACTGCCTTTATGCCAGAACGAGCTGTCCAGTGTATATGCTGAAAGAGGAGTTGAAGCCAAGGCATTGCCTCTTGCACTGCACTAATGTTTCTGCTTTTTCAGACCTCTGGAAAGAAAAAAAAAGAGGGAAAAAATTATCTGGCATTAATACCTATTTAAGGTTACCAGTGTAAGGTGATAAGTAGAGAAGTGAAGAGACACAAGCTGGTTTTTGTTGGTCTTTTCCCTCTATTTTAACTTCTACTGTTTTATCACAAATCCTTTCCATTTCAGCAAAACATGATCTTTTCCTAAAGCAGTGGCAATTCTTTTCTTACAAACAGATGAGAAGTTTAGTCCTAATGAGAAGTTTAGTCTTAATGTGCAAGTTACCTCAGAAACTCCTGAATTTTGCAACTGTTGTTAACTGCATCCTATTTTCACATCAGATGGACAAAAAGCCATTTGAAAAGCCTCATAAAGACTTTAAGCAGAAGTTCTGTGTATGCATTTCTCCCCGAAAACCAATGTGATTTTATGCAGGCATTAAACTTTTATCTTTCCATTTTTAACTATTTTATCTTTTCATTCTGGTGATCCATATTTGATTGTGCAAATAGGTATTTTCTCCTAGTGCCACCACATGTTTTGTACAGCATGCCAAAAGCCAAGTTCTTAACACATTTGTTCAGGCTTTATAATATGGCAATGTTACATTATTGATGTTTGTAAGACTGTCATGTTTGGAAGCTATCACTGCATTTGATTTTACCTTTACTCTGCTTTTTGCACTCTGCAGTGTTTAAAAGAGACAGCAACCTTCTTTAATGACAATCTTAAGGTCTCAGGCCAGATTAATTATAGAAAAATAACATTTTTGCCTTAGTAACAGCTGAAGTGGGTTGTGTCAACAAGATGGAATTTGACTCACACAGGCTGTAGCACCCTTTCTAGGACTGCATGTAAATGATTATGGTTACAGAGAACATGTGGACAGTGAGTGTGTGTTACTGTGAACTCTGCAGCAGATGAAAAACATCTGCCTTATTAAGGATCCTTTTAGAGACAACCATCCAATATACTCCTTTTCAAATCAACATTCTCAATTGCATTTTTTTGTATCAGAGAGGGTAAGCATCACCCCAGCCTTCCCATGAAACCAGGGAAGATGCTAACAGGAATTGTGAATCTTTAGGACTGGATATTATATCATCTGTTTATATTATGTGCATACAGTTGCTTCTCTAAATTCATAAATACCATGGAAATATCAGAGTGCTCTGGGTAGCCATGTTTTTAAATAACTGCTGGAAGCATGTGTTTTGGAACAAGCTAGACCTTTGTGAAGACACTTCGGCTATGTGTGATAGCATGCATTCAGCCAAGTCCCCAGCAGTCAAACTTTAGCATATATATAAAGAGGTTTTTTTCAAGTATTTAGAAGCTGAAGGGAGATACTGAAACTTTTAAAAATTCTTTTGTGTATGCTGAGTCCCTAGGAACCTGAAACCTGAAAGCATCTTCAAGCATTAAAGCACTATTACACTCATTATCTTATCTGACTTTCTAAAACCCTCCAGAATGTGTGAGCTTCAATTCCCAGTGCTCCAGCATTGAACTGAAAGACAGTGTCCCCTTCTTTGTTCAGGTCTAAATTTAACACAACCTAGTCAATACAAATGCTAGTAGATCTGAGTCCTTGGATGGCTGGGGTTTTAGGTACTTTGTCATGGCTAAAATCAAGATTAAATGCCACTGCTGCTAAAGTCCAATTCAGATTAACTTTCATAATCAATAATAGGTTTCACTGGAAATGGCAAAGCCTGGTGAGAAAATTCCTATGATTTCCCAACAATGTAACTCCCCAGCAGCCTATCATTGGTAACAGAAGATCCTATTCGAGGACATTACAAAGTGATCCTACATGTTTACATTTCTTGTTAAGAACAACTGATAGAATGAATTTGAAATTTATCTTGCACATTAAGGACAAGCCTCAACAATGTCAGCGTGTTCTCACATTTAAACTCTTGTGAAAAAATAGACAGAAAAATAATGTGGAAGTGCAAGTATTTTAGCTTGCATGTTCAGGTCAAGTTCTCTCTGCTATCAGCTGGAGACTGGAGGGCATACTTAGTGAATGTTATTCAGACACAATTTATGGATGTTAGTAAGATCTGAGAACGTGGAAAAGGCTGTTATGCATCAGAACTTCTAGGAACATGTTTAATTGAGACTGCTCAGTGCTAAACACAGGCTTAGATTCTTCACTGTGTTCAAGTACTGAGCAGAAACCTGCTCTGATGTAGACATCTAAATGATGAAATCTTGCTCCAGTGTAATATGCATATTTTACTCTTAAAGCCAACTGGATGGACTTTCAGATAATTCTAATAGATAATTCTACTGCGCCACCTCTAATAGCAAAGCATAACATTGCTGAGAATGCTAAAGTGTCTTTAGCTGCTTTGAAGCAGAGATTTGTAGTATTTTTATAGTGGATGTTCTCAAGAAACAGAAGCTGAAGTGGAAGGTCCAAGCTGAAACTGTCCTAAAAGAACTGCTCTTAGGAAATATTTTTACCAATACTATTCCGAGTCTGATGAGTACTGCATATAGATCTAAGCTAATAAGAAAGTGATTATTCTTATTTTACACTTAAAATCTACTCAGGACTAGACATTCCTGGAAGTCTGCAGCAAATTTATGGGTGTTTTTTGTATCAGTTTCAGGGAATTTGTCTGAGCCAGCTTTCTTTAAGCCCATGCTTGGAGTGGATAACTCAAAGAGTGCATAGGATTCAGTGGTATCCCAATAGTTTCTGTGCCACTTACTTAAGTCCAAAGTGGCAAAGCTTTACTCAAGTCTCTCTAGATCTAATTTCAAATTTGCTACAGCAAGGGTGTTAGCACTGGCCTTTTTATGACAGAGCTGAGTCCAAGGAAAGCACTGTTTAAATAGAGAAAAGAGCATTTCTACCTGAAGTCTCTCTTTCTTCTAAATAGAAAGAGCTTGGGGGGAGAGAAAAGAAGGCAGAACAAAAGAATAAAAGGCAAGTTAAAAATCCAAAGCCTTACTCGAAGTCACGGAGAAAGACAGCTATCTTCCTCACATTTGTATTTGCAGTCTCAGTGGTGCAATGTTTCTGTGTCTGTTTGAGGTACAGTCAGTATAACTTCACTGGATACCTGAGGGTAAAACACACCCAGCTTTTCTGCAGGAGTGTTGGGGGTGAGTGACAGGAACACGTGGCTTTAACCTCAAACAGGACTGTAGCCAGAAGCCAAGTTTACAGATTTTGCAAAGACATTAAACAAACACTGTAACTTTTAACATAAACACAATTAATGAACATAAATATTTATGCCCTTTTCATTTCACTCAATGCATATTACCACTCATGAATTGGAGTTTACCCTTAAACAGTTAGCTTTTGGATACTCCTTATCAATAATTAAACGTCTCTGGAGCTCATAACTTCCTTGCTTAGCACAAAGACATCTCCTGAACTGAGTACCTGCTCCAAAGGTTTTCCAGATCTGTTCAGTTTCTGAAACTGGCAAGCTGAAGGGTACAAACCTTCAAGTTTAGGTGGGAGGAATATTTTTTTTCTTGACATGCTGACTCTCCAAATGATACAGCAGGGCAATAGAAATCCTGCAGCATGGAAGTAAATAATGACTGAGTAATGGATAGAGAATCTTCTCCCTTGAACCAGCATATTAATGTATATTAATTCATTAATGTAGCATTACTATGATCTCTGCTGTGTTAGTAAGCGGTCACTCCTACATTGACTTACTGAGGTTGCAGAGCTGGACCTGAGCCTTGCAAAGTGAACTTTTATCTGGGTAACATAAGCATCTCCTCCAGAAGATGCTCCTTATTTGGTAAAGCTTTCTTCATTCAGTCCAAAAAAAAAAAACAAACATAAACATATTTTACAGATGTAGAAAGCAAGGCACAGACTCTATACAAGCCAATCAGCCCCATAAAAACCACTAATTAATAATCATGGCGGCTTCTCATTATGATGAAGAGAAATCTGAAATTAAAGTATATCTGGTAGTTTCTTTTCTTTTCATATTATTCCTACCCTGCCAGGCAAAATGGATACTTAATTTAATTGTATTATGCAGAGAGTTCTCTTTTGGTACATGGCTATTGAGTGTCTGTGGATATCCTAGTGTATTGTAGGATTGCCTTCATCAAAAAGCTCCCTGCAGAGAAGCATAAAAGACAAACAAGCATCTTACTCAATGTGCCTTTTCATTAGTCCAATTGCTAATTGTCCTTAGCAATACATAACAATACAGGGAGAGTTTCAATTGTTTTTCAGTTAGTAGCTGAAACTGGTTCCCTGGAGAGCTAGGATCTCCAGCAGGTAAATGTGATGATAGTCATATCAAAGAGGAGTTAAACCAGATTATGTCAGTTTCTCTAGACTCAGATCACTTCAGAATTGAGAAACAAAGCAGACAAGGAGCTGATATTCAGCTTTTAAAGCTGTTCAGAAGATGTATTTCTTCAATTGCATTCTCCATTACCTGCTAGTAGGGAATTGAAAATTTATCCTAAACCCAAAAGAGCAGAGTAAAAACAATGGATTTTTGTTATTCTAGAATTCAAGAGCTAGTAAATCTCAGGATTAAGCTTGCCACTGAGACTTCCAATCATCCCTGTCTATATATGCATTCTAACAATGTTTTAAATTATCTAAATTCATTCAGTTTTTCCAATTGAAATTTTACATTGCATAGGGGAAAGCCTGGAGCTCTGTGAGATGACTCAGGCTGGTGAATCAGAACCAATGTTGTCTCTAGTCTCTCTCTCTTTGTTGCATTGACTGAAGGGCATATACTGAATGCTAAAAAGGTAAACAAAATCAGATGATAGAAAATCTAAAACTGTTGCTGTATTTTATCATATTAACACCCACAAGGATCATCATCAGACTATAAAATAAATTCAGCCAGGCCAAAGATTGCATTTTATGGAAATCAATACATAGCTGCAATATTTAAATCATTTTTGTGATTGCCTACACAACAGTAAAACTGTTTTCAAACTGGAAAACTCAAAAAATGTTCCAAGCTCCAGAAACTTAGAACTTTTTGTATGACTCAACTTCTTTCATACATGCACACAAAAAGACTCTTTCTGCCCCCATAAATCCCATATCGTTTCAGGCTGAGCAGTGGAATACTGGGGTGATTCTTGAAAGATTGTGTGCTAAGAACCTTGGTCGCTGTTTCTTTATGTAGGTTAGACTCTAAAGGATTTAGTAATAGCTTTTCCCCTATATCAAGAATTATTAGATTGTCTCAATAAAAGTGTCAGGAGATAAACCTGGTGCTTTCATAATATTCATATGATGAAGGTGACAACATTTGGGTAACTTGACACATTGAATTGCTGGAATTGCATACCTTTTTAGAGTATCTAATAAGAGTAAAGAAAGAATTAGAATTAAAATTAATAAATAAAGAAAAATGAAAAAATAAAGAAAATACAAAAATAAGTAAAGAAAAAAGTCTTTTTTTTCTATTTACATGCTGCTGCATGTGGGGAAGAAGATTCCTGCTGCCGTCTGGGGGCTCAGAAAGAGACATGAACTGGAAAATCTTAAGCAGTTTCTAGCTCTATAATAATAATATAATTATCTAGGTCAATGATAACTATCTGTGTCCAAATTATGCTTTCTATGCATTTCTCCACTTTTCTAACCTGATTATTAGCATAGTTTTGATTATTAGCATAGTATTTTAAGTGATTCCTTCTCCAGTGTGCTGAAGGGAGGAAAGGGTGGATGTAGTGTTGAGAACGTGCACTTGGAACATCACAGAAACCATAGTTCATGAGGATGAAGAGTCTTGTGCCCTCATTCATGTCTAAATTGCTGGAGGAGTAGGTAAAAAGGAGTTATTTCAATCGAAGAAGCAGGACAGAGGCAATGCCACAAGATCTATTTCTCTTAGAAAAAACTTGTGAAATGCATCCCCAATTCCACAAGTTATTATACAGGTTGCTCACACCACCTCCCCTGTGAAATGGAATATCAGCTGTATTAGGTGAGATTAAAAGTCCAGTTAGGCCACTTTTCTATCTCAAACACTAAGAAATATTGGGGGGGGAAGGATGAGAAAATAGAAAGCATGTATTAAACTTTTATTCATTATTTCTGTCTTCTGAAACACACTTTTTGAGCCAAAGGCATGGGATATCAAGGGGAATGCAGCTGATCCAACCTCTTACTCCTGATCTGATCAGATTTTGATTAAGTTGGCATGTGTGTTCCTGGTTCACCAATGGAATTAATCACATGCATAAAAGAGTGAGAGTTCACGTAAATAATAAAAAAGGCCAGTCTTGTTGCTCAACTTCATATCATTGGCAGTACAGAACTATACAGCATTTAAAATTCATGCATATTATTTACAAGGATAAACACCATGAGTTGCATTATGGTTCCATGGATCTACTCGTGCGGTAAGTCTTGTCAAAATTATCAAAATAAATTAATAATAAATAATAAATTCAAACGAAGTCAATCATCTTATCTGGTCACGTAATTCTTAATACAGATACACAGACTGAGTAGGAAAAGGGCTATCAGTGTGGAAGCTGTTATGGAAAAAAGAGAAAAAATAAATGGAAACAACCTCTGTGGTTCTACTGATTTTCTTCTTGTCTGAGACACTGCCAAAACAAATTTTAAAATACTTAGATTGTAAAAACATTCTTTGTTGAAGTCCACCATTTCTTTAGGTGACTAAGTATAGACATGAGTTCTTAAAAAGAAGATAAACATTTTCTTTTACCATTTATAGCCGTTTATTTTTTCCAGATAAGAGTTTTTTGAAAGATATGAAGAAATTTTTTACTACTTCTGTATTAATAATATCAAGCAACATCATCGAATGCTCATTTACATAGTGGCAGGTTTTGTCTTCATTACAAATAATACTGGCTCAGGCATATATTGAACATATGAATTATAATAGAAATAAATCAGAATATGTATATGTACATATTAATTAATTTAATCCATCAATGTGACTGTAAACTGTTATCTTCACACATCCTATTATTAAGCCTGGGGTAATCCTTAGCTGGAATACATACCTGCACTAAAAACTGCAATGATTATTTGAAGGTATCTTCAACTCCTTGGGTAAATTATGCCAAGCCATTTCAGATTATTAAATTGATGTCCCTGGTTTATATGGATGAAAATGTTTATATTTGCTCTGTGAACATCTTCAGATGTTGTGAAATTCATATGTTTTCATTTACTTCTGCTGTATTTCCTTGCTTTTTCTACATAGGCCAGATTCAGCAGATCCAATCTATGGAGGCCAGATTTCCTATTATTATATAAATATACCCACAACAACACAAGGTTTTACATTCACAAGGCAGCGTACTTAGAATCAGAAAAATGGCTGAGAAACAGTGTGGAGGATAATAAGAAATATAATCAATGCTTATTTTTAGAGTCTAAATTATATTTGTAGTTAATTTCTATATCCTACAATACATATTCCCTCCAAACATGATAAGAAACAAGCTGGTGTACATTTAAATGTGGTCATCTGGTGTGAATGTTTTAGGCAACTGACTTCTGCCATTACGACTACTTTCCACTCTCACATGCTTTTTAGCATTGCAGGAAGCCAAACACTTCTATGTGGTTGTAGTCTATCCAATATCAGTGTTTTACTGGGAAGTTAAAATCTCATCTAAGCCAGAAATGTAAATCTGCCAGACCTCCCAGGAACACTGAAAGCTTCTTTTGCTTTGTTCCTTAAAGTGAGATAACATAGTTTCTTTTATATCTGGAAAAATCATTCTTTCTGCTAATTCCTAAAAAGTTGTTCCTCTTTTGTCTAATTCTTCAAAGGAGGATTGCTTTTCTGAATGCTCTTGGTTCCTTTTGTGTTAGCCTTTCACAGTCTAATAGAAATTAAGGTGTATAGACACAGAAATTATGCTGCCTCCTGTCATTTTATCTGGAACCTCAACAAACTTTTAAGCCAGTGACCTTGTAAATTCCACTTATTTGTGAGCAAAATAAAATGTATGAAGGTTTAGAGGGTTGCATTTTATTTTTAGTAAAAATATGAACCTTGGCTTACTTACATTTTCAGCTTTATAGAGTTAAATTAGTTAAGTCTGTGAAGGCTTCCCATGGCACTGAAAGATCACATCAGAAGGTGTGCCTGGGGAACTGGGTCTATCCAAACCTGTGGTGCTTCAGCTAGAATCTACAAGCAAAGGAATTGCAAACCATTCATGATACTCTCCTAGAAAAGAGGAGAAATCAAGAATATCTCAGAGGAACACCAGGAGTGCGCTGCAGTGAAGTACTAGGAAACATCCTCCGCCCGACAAAGTAGTCCTGACAAGAGGAGAAAAAAGTCTTTTGGTGTAGACTATTCTATTCACAGTATTGGAGAAGTTATACTGGTTAAGTATTTTTATATTAGTGTGAGCTGCATCTCCCTTGAGGGTGTGAATGTACTTTCATTTTGAGCTCTAGTTGTTCTTTGTGTGCTAGTATCAGGGAAAGCAAGGCAAGGAGCTGGCTGGGTCTTCCTCTTTTTTGTCTGACCTTAAGGGCAAGGACTTGTGTGTCTTAATTGGAGAATGATGAGCATGACCCCTCTCAGGCAGCACAGCTCTTCTAGTGAGGAGACGGAAGCACAGCAGGAGCACATTTGGCCATCTGGGACCTGCCTGTAGGAACAAAATACTGTCTTAAAAGTTTAAAACTACATGAGACTGCATCTAACACAGCCCTGTTCCTGGAGACTGACCAGGATTGTTTTAGCTCTTTTAAGAACAAAGGAATAAGAGACCTTGCTGCAAGAGCTCAGTGCCCTTTCACAGAGTTCCTAGAAAAGGAATGACATTTTATTTATTTATTTTATGTCTTCAGCTAAGCTTTGATGAGAGGTTCCTTGACTCTTCTGTAAGGTTTCCTGTCTAAGATAATATTTAAGACAAAGACTGACTCTTTCTTCTGTTTCCTTCCTACAGACCAAAATGAGACCATTTCAAAGTATACAGCCTTTAATCTGGAGGCAAACGTGTCCAGTTTGTAGCACTCATCTCTTCTACAATGACTACTGTTGCTTCTAGCAGGTAATGGGTTTTTTTCTTATTTAATTATTTGCAGTCCCTTCCTTCACTTGGATTATGCCACAGATGAATTTGATCCATTTTATGGTGTACTTCTACATGAGCATCATCATGCTGTGATGGATAGCTAAACATTCATTTAAGACAACAAATTAGCATTACCTCAGCAAAGGTTTTTTTATTCAGCATGGCAGCAGTCTTACAGCATGTTCAATTTTAAATTAAATGGTATTTCAGTACCAGTTTCTAGATATATAGGATTGAGTTTTCACAAAAATCCTTGTAATTATTACTTTAATATTAGATTATTTCTAATGCTACTACTATTGGTAATAATATTACTATCCTTTCAATGCCAATTTCACCAGAGAACTCTTCCACTAAAAAGACATTCTGAAGGTTATTGCAACTAGTAGAAAAATACTTAAGTCATGAGGAGATGCTGGTCTAAGACTTTACTGGCCATTATTTGTACATACTCAAAAATACTTTGTTTAACAAGTTGCTGTAGGTTGCTCTGTCTGTCTTCATTTATGGAAGTGGATGTTTCTTTGTGTGATGAGAGTCTGGCCGTGCAGTTCAGGTCCTACGTAGCTGCCAGTTTTGTAACTGCTAAAAGCAGCAGGATTGTTTGTCTTGCATGTTGTTTAACAAAATATACTTCAGTTCGTCCTCAGTCCCAAATTAAAGAGTGAAAATTGAGTAAAACTGTTGTTGTTTTAGCAGCTGTTTCTTTTCAGAGTCACCTGCTTGCTAGAAGATGGAGATTCTAAAGTCTTTGCAAAAACATGCAGGCTCCTGATACTTGTGTTTTCTTGCATTTTTTTCAGTTCCTTTCTTCTCAGCGATTTTCTTCTGCTTTCTAGAACATATCTGTGGCAAATCTGTGGGGGGAAGTTTTTAGTCAGGCAAAAACTTGAGTGGAGTAGTCATTGAATTAAAGAATGGATTGGGCTGAAAGAAACCTTAAAAATTAGCTGGTTCTGTGCCCCTGCCTTGGGCAGGGACACTTCCCACCAGCTCTGGTTGCTCCAAGCCCCATCCAGCCCGGCCTTGAACCCCTCCAGGGATGGGTCAGCCACAGATTCTTTGAGCAACCTGGGCCAGAGACTCACCACCCCCACAATAAAAAATTTCTTTCAGTTTAAAACCGTTACCCCTCATCCTATTGAAAAAAGATTCCCTGCCCATCTTCCCCATAGCCCCACTTCAGGTGTCCCTGTAACCTTCTCTTCTCCAGGATGAAAAGCCCCAACTCCTTCAGCCAGTCATCACAGCAGAGGTACTCCAGCCATCAGATCATCTTTATGGCCTCCTCTGCTCTCTCTCCAACAGGGCCAAGTCCTTCTTATCTTGGAGGTCCCAAAGCTAATAATGAATTTAGTTAAGAAGCAACATTATTCATGAGGTGTTTGTGGAGAAAAATTCTCCTTAGCATTTTCCTTCATTAATCATAACATTAAAAAATTGTTTTTGTCAAATTCATACTGTTGAACTAAATCTTTAGTTTGAAATTTCCTGCTTCTTATTTCCTCGAAGGATGTTTCCAAGTAGAGAGATCAAATTTTAAGAAAAATTGTAGTGAAATTTTGAGCAAAAACATGTCTATCCTTTTGCATATATCTATTTCACAGCTGATTGAAACTTGCACTGTGGGTTGTATCACTGAAAAACATAACACATGTAAAATCATGGCCTGTTGATGAGGAATAAAATGAAAAATTTATCAGAAGTATAGATCAACCTCTCTGTAAAATCCCACATAGGAGGCAGGACAGTCCAATGTTAATCGTGGGAAGAGACAGTGCTGCAGAAATCTACGATAGAGTAAACTAGGAAAATCATTAGATGGCTACAGTGGTGTTTTTAAAATAGAATAGAGTTGCTACTTTTCCAGAACATTTTTAAGTGTCTGTCTTCCTCTTAGAATACTGCTGCAGGGTTGGTTTGAATTCTTAGTGCTATAGAATGCTTTAAGGTAGATATTTTCTTGTTAGATTTTGAAAGACTAACAGAGAACTGGTTGTTGCTACACAATAATTTTGTCTAAAACATGGTGTAGAAGATCAACTTGAAAACAAAGATGTAGGAATCATTGGAAAGGTGCATAATGCTAGTCATAGAGATAATCTGACTTCAGCAGAACTGTATGTATTAAGTGCTAATTTTAGTATGTGTGGAAGTTTTTGCAAGATGAACATCTAAGACTTTGAAGATATTGGCATAGAGACAGATAATCTTACAAAGAGGTTGATAAAATTAGTTCTGTAGTAGTGGTTTCCTGTATTGCATATCACAGTAGCTTTGATCAGCCATAAATCCCTATAATGACATTTCTGTCCTCCCAAATCCTTGCTCCAGCCAAACACATCTGATCCATTTTACCAGAACAGTCTCTGAACTGTCCATTTTTGTTTCTGATCCCTCCATCATTCTTCCCAGTTTAATGCACTGGGACATAGAGCTTATAGGTGTGACAGCTGTGAAGGTGTCTTTAAAAGGAATGTTGGATCGTTTCTTCTATATTCAGAGTGGCAAGAATATTGTTGTTTCTTTAATAAATAACACTGCATCAAGAAACTATCTGATTCCTCTCACAGATTTCTCATACTCATAATAATAGCAGCATGAGTCCTTGCATATTGGCTATGGATGCAGACATGAAGGACACTGGTTTAAATGGGAGCAAGAAAAATGGATTTTTTTTCTCTAGTGCAATATACTGGTGATACTTGTAGAAAGTTTTCAGTTCTTTCTGTGCATGTAATATAGAAAATGGAAGCATGAAATGAAAATACTTTGCTTGGAAAAGCTGAAGATTCTATTTGATAAACAAAACTAAAGCATTCACAAGACTAACATTTCCTTTTTGGGTCAACGCCTTGTCATTTTCTTCCCTTCAGCTACAATCTCAACATATTCTAAGACATTCCAATAGTGGCCTGAACTCACACATGAAGAATGAGAGGATGAGTCTAACTGTGTGGTCATACTCTTTTCACTGCCTACCTGTTCTTTTACACAGTTGTGTCCTCCATTTTGTATGCTAGTCCTTCCAGCAAAAGACCAACACATGTCAGGTGTTTCGCTCTTTCCTTCCTCTGCAGGAGACTGATGTTAGTCCCTCAAAAACTTTTGAAATTCAGATGCCAGCCCTAATCCCCATATTTGATAATGTTATAACAGCAACAGAGATTATCCTCATTCCCCACCCCTTCCGTCCCACTCCATTCCCTCTGCTTCATACTTGTTCAGACTTTTGGTAGTGGCCCTATTCTAATTTGGAGATCCAGAGAAGAAATATGGAAAACTATGTTTCCATTTAATCCCCTGTGGATCTTTGGCTGAGATCACACTGTGTAAAAAGAGCCGCAGCTTCAAGTATGAATGTAGTAAGACCCACTGCTTCTCCAGGAGCGTGAGCTGAAGAAAGGCATAAATGTGTAGCAGCCATTTTGCTTTAGAATAGGATTTAGTGTTGGAGTTGAAACTCGTTATTCTTCTTGGGAGATCCTAGTTTGGAAGCAATCATTTTTTTCATAGGGTATTTTGGCATGCTTTGATCACGATAAACAGGTTACCCAGTCTGGGACCAGAGTCAGTGGGAACAATTTCCTTTGGTTTCTAACACTTACCACAATTGCTAGCGTACACTGACAAGAGGGTGCAGTTTCTAAAATACAGTCTTATTCAGCAGGACTAGAAAAGAGCCTCAGTTTTTGGTCTGTCGTTGACTAGAACGAAGTGGAGTGGAGAAAAAACCTCTCTTAATGGCTTCTCTTCCCCTGAATTCATTATGTAGCATGAAAATAGCATTGGGATCCTGAGTGTGGTCTATAGGTGTTTAAAAGCTATGTGTGCAGCTGAACTGACTCACGTGATCCAGGTGTTTAGCTGTGGTAGGACTCCAAACTCTGCAATAAGCAGATTGCAGCAGGATGCCTTTATTTCAGATTCTTTTTCTAGCTAAATCTAAATTGGTACTTGCTGAGTGCAAACAAGCACAAAAAGGGAATGCTACTTAGAAACTTATGTTATTTTCATTAATGCTCTTACTGTGGTGAAATTGAACTGACCAGTCTCTGCAAATTCACAGACACATATGGAATTTTTTTCACTTATGGATATTAAATTATGTGTATTATTTGTAAAAAAATCATCTTACTCTATGGTTTTTATTTTATTAGCTTCCCTAAGTTAGAAAACTTCTTTTATAGTCATATTATGCAGCAGATTAAGTGTCTGCCTGCTTTCAAAGGAGACTGTCAGTTGTGATCAGACATGCTGTATGCTACAAAGCCTAAAACTCGACCTGATGCCTTCTAACTGGGAAAGCAGTGGGCAGGAAGTTCCAGCTGAGGTTCACAGTTCCGAAGTCCACAACCTTCTAATATTTTCAAGGTTTCATGTGTTTTACACGGGTCAACACATGGTGTACTCCTCTGAAAAGTTCACCAGCAGTTTAGTAACATCCTGAGCTCCAGGGTTAGGAAAGAGAGAAAAGTGCTTTTATGTAAAATACCTACTGTTACTGTAATTTTTATAGCCTGGACATTTCAGTAAAATCTCATAAGGGATCCTATTCTCATCTGTGAAAAATAGACAGAGTTCCCTTCATGTCAGTGAAACAGTTAATTTACATCAGGTGAGAATCTGACCTAAATTTGTTTCAACTCTGATTTACCAGTGCATACAATGCAATACTCTCACATATGGTATCCTATCACTGCTGTATCAAAGATGCAATTAAAAACCTGCCATAACAAATGTGCACTATGCCCTACCAAGTTCTTGTGCTGACAAACTGCCAGAGGGGAAGAGTTTGATCTTTTACTCAATGTGATTTGCCGCTGGTCCTAAAGGTTTTATCAAAGAACTTTAGAGAAGCAAGCCATAATGGAGTACTAAGGAGAAGCAGCTTCAAGTAATCAGTTACCAGGCTATCCAGCCTTCTTGAGGGAAACTTGCATGCTATTGTAGCACCAAGCAAAAGATAGACAGAGCAAAACACAGGGAACAGTTTGTTTTAGGGTGATAGCAGCTCCTTTTTACTAAGAATGTGAGCAGCAGAGTTCTGCACCAGCTGGTACTTCTGGCTGGTCTTCAAGGCTAACTTCAAATAAAGAACCATGCAGTAAAACAGCGTGGAAGTGTCAAAGACATAAGTAACTCTGGTGAGGTCCTTATCAGCAGATGGGCCTCCATTTTTTGAACAGCTACATGCTGAGAAGGAGCATAGCAAGCCACCATTCCTCTTTAAAAATCAAGGATGCATGTAAAAAAGGAGTGTATGCAGGATATTTATTTGGGTAAATGAGTTCTCAGACTGAGTGACAAAAAATACTGATCAAATGGTAATGAGTGTCATCACCTACTACCTAAATTCTTTAATCTCCCATGGATACACAGCTGATAAAAGCATGCTGGGTCTGAGTGGTGGAAGGCTGGAGAATGGTGATAGAAATTGTTTACATATATGAAACATTCAATTAATTTCTTCAGTTCTTTTATGTTTGTATTCCTGTAAAAAATTTCAGCATGTCTCTAGATACCACCACTTAAAATAAATTTCTATATAATCATTATTCACATTATTTAATAAACAAATCTGAAACCAAAGCTAATCAGAATACCTATAAAAGAATCCTTAATGTTAACATGCAGAACATCATGATTCCCAAATGGCTACTTTAAGACAGTTGTAAGAAATAATTTTGCCTATGGGCTATATCCAGAGTCCCTAGAAATCAATGGGATTAGGTTTATAATTCACTAGGACTTAGAGCATAAATGAGCAATGTCTTTTATAGGCTATATCAGTTCTTCAAGCAGGCAGAAAGCCTTGCTTTCTTAGCATGAAACTAATATATTGTTTCAAAAGCAGATGGAAGAAGATGGCTTTCTCTTTGTTTAGAAAATGTGTAAAGGTTTATATTAGTGGTGAAGTTTTCTACTGTTTTTGCTGATGAGGAACTGGGCGCATATGAGGGAAACAATTAGAAAATTTCACCTCTGATTCAAATAGACACAGAATCAAGTATTTTATTGTTGCTAGAGATCTAGAGATGCAAGACTTCCATTCAAAGAAGGGATAGAAAGAAGGGAAAGTTTTATTATTTATTTCATTGCCATTGCTTCATAATAATTCCATTTAAAATGTTGCTTTAAATAATACTTTTAAATGAAAATGGAATGTTAAAAAATGCAGGGTTTTTTTCTTCACTAATATTAAAAAAAAAAAAACACCTGGGAATGTTAAAATTCAGAGCCCTAAGTATATCTATGACGTATTCCAGATGTACACAAAATGTACTTAATCCTGTACAGAGAACCTGACATTCAAAGCACTAGCCCTAATAAACACAACTACATGTTTTAATTTGCCATTAGTGCCCTTCACTTTTTTCTACTGAGGGAAAGGTTAGTTTCAAGACAAAGCTTTCACTGGGCAGAATAGCAGAGCACACTCTGTCAGTGTTATCAGTGTCTTTCAATGTGGAACATATTTAACTTGACGCAGGAGTAAAAAGAAAAAGAAAAATAGGACTTGTGAGCTGAAGTAAAAATATGTTAAACCATATTGTATCTCTCAGGAGCAGAGAAGCGGAGGAGAAGCAATATCACCTTTAGCTTCCCATGTCATAGAACAAAAAACACATTTGTTGAAATAGGCTGGGGGAAAGCCTCAATTTTCAGGGCTGACAGACTTCACTTATAGATCCTTTATACAGCCAAGGACAGCAGAAGCCAGTAAAAAATCTGTACCAGCACCAAAAATCCTACTAACTGGAAGGAGAGAGCAAGTCTCTTACTTGACAGCTGAGCTCAAATTTTCCTTGGAGACCTATAGCATGCTCTGATTCCTCAGTGGCAGGTATACTTGTACAGTGGCAGTCTCACAGATTTCTTTGATATTTACAATACACTGTGTTGTTCAGCCAAAAAATTGTCCCTCAAAAATGAAGATTCCTCAAGTTTTCTGGAGATCAGTAGGAAACAGTAAGAAACAGGCTACCCCAAGACAGAGGACAAGTCACAGGTGGCAACAGGACAGGATGGGGGACAGAGGGCCCATTGACAACTCCAGGCAAGATGATGGTGGTGACCAGGTCCAATGTCCTCAAGGAACATCAGGGATTTCCTTTAGGAGTGGCACTGAATACCAGCTGAGGGTAGTAAGGGCAATTAAGACAAATTAGTGTAGCCATGGCCCTGCCTGAGGCTAATATCTGCATGTGTCTTGGCTAAGGAATAGTTTTAAGTTTTTATTCAAGCTAGCTGGAAGCAAAAGATTTCAGTTAATAGGTATTAATCTGATGAGACCAAAAGTCTCAGGTAAGGTTTTTAATTTTGCAGTTAATTATGATTCTGTATCAGAATATTTATCCTATGTCAAAATGAGGTCTGAAGCTTTTTTTCTTTTTATAAAGCAGGAAAAGGCATTCAAGATTTTTTTTTTCTAGGTATGCAAAGCTGTTTGATTGTTGTGTCTATGTTTCTTTCTTTAGCTCACTAGCAAAATTCTGTATGGTCGTAAAAGTTATTTTTAAAATATTAAAACTGTGGTTTTAGCTCACCTATTTTTCAAGTAGCATGGGAGACTTGCTTACTTTCCTGTAGGTGTAGGATAAGTTGAAGGACTAGAATTAAAATGACACAAATTGCTACAGTCGTGTTTTATCTAAAGCAGATAAATAATGCTCAGCAAGTTTGGAATCTAGTTTTTAACAGCTTACAGATAGTTACCATATTATTTCTAGCAAAGTATGTTCTGCAAGTTGGTATGAATGTTAATCTTCTTGCACTTACACAAAGTTGAAAGGAAAAGTTAATACAAATTTTCTAACCAGTGATGGGGGTAAAGATGGTTTAAATCTTAGCAGAAATAGTTCTTAGAAATAGTTCCTTGCGATTCTTGCTTTATCATGTCAGAGAGGCAGGAAGGGAGTTTGTCATAGACCCAGTCAAGAGAAAGAAGGCAGGCAGTACCTGAGGACCTTTTTTAAATGTTGAAGTGTAAGAGTTTTAGTCTAGCCTGACACAGAATGCATTAACTCCATTTGCAAGGTCTCAAGAGCTTGCTAAGTACCTAATTCTTGTATGCTTTTTTACCAGGTTTTAAGGCAAGAAGGTATTTGAGTGAATCTGTTGTGTTGCTGTCACAAAATTCTATCTGGTACTTCTAGAAAGTGTACATGCCCACAAAAGTAGACCTTTTCCTAAACAGTTCCTCCCCACATTTAAAATCTGCTGCTTTTATAAGACTGAATCCCTGACACTGAAGGTACTGTCTAAAGGGACAGATAGCAATACAAAAGCCAGAAAGTGGTATAAAAGTTACTGAACATCTTGTGATCTTCCATTGTAGCGGAAACAAGTTCACCAAACAGTGTCTCAAGGTTCTGTGTGTCTGCGTAGAGTCTCATAGGGAACTAATTAGAATAAAGGAAGAGAAGTTGCTGAGGTTGGGTACCCCACCAGCTGAGTCCATGGCTCCATTCTTTGGCCCTGTGATGTAACAGCTTAAGAAGAGGTTCTAACCTTAAGAAGAGGTTCAGCAGCTGCTGAATTCCAAACCTGAAACAGGCTGCCAGAGAGGGTGCAGAGTCTTCTTCTTTGGAGACATTCAAACCCCACCTGGATGCCTTCCTGTGTGACCTGGTTTGGGTATTCCTGCTCCAGCAGGGGGATTGGACTAGATGATCTCTTGAGGTCCCTTCCAATCCCTAGTATTCTGTGATCCTGTGAAAGGCTGGTATTACTTTTTTCCTTCTAAAGCGGAGTTTACTTGTGTTATAGTAACATAAAATTATTAAGAGAATTTCAGTGAAAATTATTTCATAACCTTCACAATGAAAACAAAACCTTCACACAGTTGGAAAACTGCATCTTCAGAAATTAGAAAAGCCAGCTTTTCACAAAGATTTTTTTCTTTAAGCAAACACTAATTAGTGGGTGCTTAAGTGTTGATGCTCAGTTTCTTCAGTCCTGGGGATTTGAATTAACAAATATTTCAGAAGCTTATGTTTCATGAGATCTATTTTTATCTCTTTGCAGGTATAGGCTGGTCTTATGAAATCCATGTTGAAAGAACTCAGAGAACATTTTGATTGGTCCTTTGTTATTGAGACTTTTATTTTTTTGTCTGCAATTGTGTGCAGAATAAAGATTCCATGTATGATGGGTGAACATCACACCTTTTTAAGACTGTTCTCTCTTTTGATTCCTGAAAGTACAAGTACAGAAATTAATTTATTATACATTCTGCTAGTATTTCTTTCTTAGACCTGTATGACTGCTGTTTCAGACTTGCTCCTATACTAATATTCAGAGGAATGCTTGCAAATAGTTTCATATTGGGCTAATTTTAAGTGTAAAATATTTTTCCTGAAAGCATGCTTGATTTAATTAATAAATACTAGTGAGTGGCACATGAGCTGCCTTGGATTCTAGTGTTCCTCAGTGTGATTCAAAGTGTCCCCCACTTATATTTTAAAGCTTTTCCTATTTCTGTTGGATATGGTGTTCCCTCTGTTCATAGAACCTGCAAGTCTTTTTAGCTTCCATAACTTTTTGCATTTCATGCAAGAGACTGAGTGTGAAGTTCAGGTTAATCGGCAAAGGGGTCTCCCTGGGCTTCTGCAGCCATTGCTGTCATCTGCATTGCTCTAGTCTCAGTCTCTGTATCCCCCGCTTGTCAGTGTATGTTAATTTCTTTAAAATGCTTTGAAAACTGTTTGTGAGTCACTTTTCAACAAAACAATGTATTTGTTAACATGTTGAGTTTGCAAGTAGCACTTGAACATTTTTATCAAACATGGGAGACAGGGAAATGAAATGTAACAAAATTCACATGAAATATTTTAGCATTACTGAATCTGTTTCCTATCACAGAGTGAGCAATTACCATGGTTGAGACATAGAGCACAAACAACCTCCCCCCAGAAATTGTGTTCACTTGCTCATCAAATAAATGCAGATGGCATTTGAATGCTTGTGAGCAGTGAGTTGTGGGCATTGCTGAGCTGCTGAGTGAGCAAGCTGTGAGCGAATGCTTCAGGTGCTGTTTTGCTGCATTAAGGTGAAGCAATTTCCAAACTGTTCTTTGCTGTGGTGATATGTGTAAGTGACATAAGTGTAGATAAACAATTAGCAGTGGCCAGTGAAGTGCTGACACCAATTCCTAGAGGATATGATTTACTGCTGACCTGTCAGTTAACAGTTATAAACTTCACCATGAAACAGCAAGTTTTTAATGCCTAAGTGCTTTTGTTCAGGTATGCTACTGAATTTTACTTTCCATCTGGCCCAGGTCCTAGGGGCTTTATAGTTATGCCTATTGATAAAGGCCAGGTGGTCGAGTTTTGGGAGCTGTCTGTCACTTGTTCCAAAATGGGATGTGGCTATAACTCAGTGCAAATAGGAAAACAAAAGGCAGTGGCAGCTGGGGTGGGCAGTGAAATAGAATTCTTCTCATTCCCATCTCTCTCTCCTGTTCAAGCTCAGCAACACCTGAATGGTCCTTTGGTAATGGCTGCTCTGGGGATTCAGTGGAGGCTGTTGTGAAAAGTAGTAGTCTCTTTTATTGAGCCATATCTTGGTGGCATTTGGTGAATACGTTGCACTGTTTTCTTTGCTCTATGAGATTCTTGTGGTGGTTGAGCTATTCTACCTGAAAAGGGTCGTTTGCTGGTTCTCGTCTGAGAACCTTTGCTCTATTCTCCTTTTCAGGAAAGCATGTTCATATAATGTATATTATTACTGGCTGAATGGGCTTTTTAGTCTGGTGTCTAATAATTTCAAGCCACATTTATCACAGCTTGCTAAAGGCATCAGCATGTTTTTGTACAATTCCAGTCCCTTTCTTTCTCTTTCTACTTAATTGAGGTGAATTGTGTAGGGCAGAAGGCCTCTTGAGCTCTTTGATACACAATGGGTATGTAAAACTTAAAATCCTATAATGTTTCTTTTTTACAGTGCACACGTCTCTATGCTTGTAGGAGCTTTCAGCTACCTTTCCTATAAAGCTAAACAATAATGAAATCTAAAACTCCTTGAACAAAAAAAACAGTTCAGGCATGCTTAAATATAGTAACAAGATGTACAAAAGCATTTAACAAAATGCAACTTTAATAGTGATTAGGATGTAAATTTTCTTTGGGTTTTTGCATTCAGTGAGTCTAAATTCTAGCAAAGGAAGCTTTGCTGAAGCAAATTGAGTCAAACCTATTCTAGTGTCCTGAAGGCAGTGTAGAATAAACTGAAGAGGGTTAGCTGTTACTGAGCTTTTCTAGTGTTGTGCCAATTAACAGGTGGCTATTTATACTGCTGTTTGCTGAAGAGGTACTTGGAGAATATTTAGTAAGAGGGCAGCTGAGAGAGAATGCAACAAAATGTTTTGGTTACTCTGGAATTCATTCCTTTTCAGCATGGGAGGGCAACAGTCCCAGAGAGAGTGGGGAGGCTGCAGCTCCTTTTATTTCCCCTACAAACTTTCCCATTTCAGGTCCTTCCAGAGAATAAGTGAGATCTTTAACTCTGTAATGAGTATGTCTTTTGCTAGTTATCTGTAGTGTAAAGCAGATGATCATCTCTACTTGGTGAAGTCTTACTGAGACATCGGTGAGGGCTGAATCAAGCTCAGTTGCATGCTATTCCTATATTGCAGGAATTCCTTGGAAGTATATTTGGGCTAGTTTTTCTTTTTGTGTTAACTTCTGTGAAAAAACAAGAGCAGTGTTTTAAAAGAATCTAAAGTAAAATTAGAATATGCATTATTTATCATGCTCTATCAGAAGCTCAGCAATACGACACAAGCCACAGGGTCTGCTGTGATTTAATTTTTTTAATGCTCACTAAGAGATCCAACAGAACTCGTTTCTCTCTGTTTGTGAAAAGAATTTTGAAAAGCTGACTCACTTGTGGTCAATGGCAGAAGCGACTTGTGTATTGCTTATCTTGCATAGTACCAGATACTGGCCACTAACCTTAACTCTTTTCAGTTTTGAAAGCACATCTGAATGGTTTCTCCACTTGGTTTCCATTATTTGATCTTTTTTCAATTGAGGAAGACATAGATTTATATTTACTAATTTCTCTTTTTCAATTCTGCCTACCTGAAAAATTCACATCCTTTTAATGTTTTAAAGGATTTTCTGTTATTCCACTCATTTCCAGAAAGATGTTTCTGTGTGTTGCTTGCTAAATACTGGTTAGTTTGACATCCAGCTTGAAAATTTTGAAGCATATTAGGCCCTGGTGTATTCAGCAGACCCTTTCTATTGCTTGCTTTAAGATTGTAATCAAGTCCTTAGTCTGCTTTTTCACTTCCTCTGAACCTAAAGAACTTTCAAATCTTGATCACATATGAAACTGAACTGAGAGTAAAAATCCTGATTGAGGGCCCAGTCAAAATCCTGGACTGAAAAGGCTCAGAATGTGTCAAGGTGGAAGAGCTGTCTGTCAAGTGCTTGTGAAAACTTGATGTTGACCTCTCTGAAGTTCAATCATCTGCATATTCATTTCTTTCTTATGTTGAAATAGTGAATTTGTAAACAAGCCGTGTTTTACACTGTGGAAACAGTCAATGCGTGAAGTCTTTGTAGAGGAATCATCAGGTATTTTTGAGTAATGTACTCAGCAAGACAGGGGAGAGGATGAACAGCAGTAGCTGTCTTCATTGTTGGTTTAAATAATAGGAAGAGTAATTAAAAATTAAGAACCCTGTCTATCCTTTGTAAATTTTCCCTTCTTTTCTGAACTCTTCTAGCTATGACTGTCCTAGATATTGTATTAAGAGTACTTATATGCAAGCAACTGTGATGCTTCTTTTCTGTGAGTTTGATAATTTAAAAGATTAGAACTTATTTTGTGTTATTGTATTGTTAACATTCAATTTTATTCCCTTGATAAGAAATGGGAAAAATTTAATAGATACTTCCTGAATATACCCATAAAATTTTACATAGAATTATGATTAGTTGTTTAACTGTTACCAATTATAAAGAAAGACAGTTTGATTGAAGCCTGCAAGTTAAGGGCATGATGCTGGCATGGACCTCTGAAAATTTTTAAAAATGCTGGATAACACAAAAGTTTGTATAACTGGCAAATTTCAGAGGAATACTGCAACATGATACCTGTGAACGAGTAAATCTACTGATGAGTACTCCTAGACACTAAATGAAGTCAAATAATGTAACCTGAAAGCTTACTTTTGATCTAGAAGCAGTATAAACTAGATTTCCTAATGCAGATTTCACTAAACTTACATGTTTTTTACAATAAAAATTTACCTGTTACTGCCTAGATTCCAGTTTCCCTGGAAAATAAAGTGAGGGATAGTAGCCGCTTTTATAAGATGAACCTTGGTGAATGTAAGAAGAAAAAAGGTTGATTTACAAAACTTGTGCGCAAACTGTTGCTTGCGCAGTCGTTCTTGGCATGAGATTGATTTCAGTTAGTATTTACAGAAAACAAAGGAATGAAAAGCACTTTGGAATGAAAATGTGAGTATAGCTACATGCTGTCAATGTATTCAAGGAGAAATATAGTCGTAATTTAAGATAATGCCTAAGTAATCAAGCCTAGCTCATAATAATCAAGCCTAGCTCTGCACCCAATTCAACTGTTCAAAACTGTAGGAAATTAGTGGGTTTATGTTTAAAGGTGGTTATAAAAGAAACATGCAAAAGTAGTAGTTTACATAACCTCAGTAAAATCAAATGTAAAAGAAGGGACAGTTTGTTTAGTGTAGTTGCAATGCCCTTTAATTTAATATCCAAAATGGAATGGTGGTTAAAGAAATGTCTGCCTTGCGGCTGTAGGAACTGGATGCTTCCAAATCTTTCAAAAGCGATATTAATTCTGGTTAAAAATCTGGGCAAACCTACCCATTACTTTAGGAGAACAAAACTGATTTGGAAGCAGACTCTTTACAAGACCACAGAAAATTGAGAGACTACTGGTAAAAATGCAACATGCTGTTAGATTTTTGAACCTTTCTAAGAAGTGTATTTTGAGATGCTCAGTAAAGCCTGTGTTTAATCTAGGAAGGGGGGCGGTATTCTTCTGGTAAAGAGAAGAAAAAAAATAAATTGCATCATCATTAACTTTTGCAGTCATAGGCTTGGTGAACAGAACATCAAAAACAAATGTAATGAAAACAAGCCTCTGTATCCAATTTACCTTGTGATATCCGGTCTTGCAAGAAGCTTTAAGTAAATTCATTCTTCTAGCTACAGTGTGAAAAGATCTGTACTGAGGTCAGTCTTCAATGGGTGAATATATTTGGAGGAAAAGTTGCTTAAAGCTAGATCCAGGGTCTGTCAGAAACTGGAAGTAATTCCACAGAGCTGTTAGGCTCTTAAACATGTAAATGAAAACTTGATTGTTTTGGGTAAGCAATATTTCTGTTAATCACAGAGAAAAATATATCTCATTATTTGGAACAGCAAATAGCCATTTGGTTTCTGACAGAATACAATGAACTTATCAAATGTGTTTAGAGTAAGTGAAGGAAGAATCTCAAGATGTTTGTTTGGGTTTGGTTTGGATACACATCCAAAACATGCATGCTTAGCTAAAGCTCTTCAGTCTGCAGCAAGAGTTTGTTGAAAAAGGAGCAGTCTTTCTGGGCTTTTCCAGTGCCAGAGAGCCAACAGCACCAGAGCAGCCAGGCTGTTGGTAAGAGGAAAAAGAAATTGGTGGGCAGAGACAGAGGCTTCTCTGAACCTACAAGTGTCTTTAAAAAACAGTTCAGCTTTCCAAAGTGCTTGTGTAAGTACAATAGGCTGCACATCTTCCTGCTTTCATGTTGGAGGGCTGACTGAGTACATTCTCCCCCCCTGAGACATTGTCCTCCATTTCTCCTGAAGGCTCTTTTGTGCCCCAAGCTTCCTTGGGGTCTTTAAGATTTGGTGGTAACACCCTATTTCCATTTTGGAGTAAGATTTGAAAATATTTGCAAGTGTCTTTCTCCAGTTTCCTTTCAGATATTTGTATGGGAATACAGAATGGGGATGGCAGGGAATAAAATCTGAAATTTTCTTTGTCTTCCAATGCCATTCAGATTAGGACTCCATACCTCAATTTGCTTTCCCTCCTGGATTCTTGAGAACCACTGATGCCCTTCCCCCTCATAAGGCAAGAAAGCNATTTCTCCTGAAGGCCCTTTGTGCGCCAAGCTTCCTTGGGGTCTTTAAGATTTGGTGGTAACACCCTATTTCCATTTTGGAGTAAAATTTGAAAATATTTGCAAGTGTCTTTCTCCAGTTTCCTTTCAGATATTTGTATGGGAATACAGAATGGGGATGGCAGGGAATAAAATCTGAAATTTTCTTTGTCTTCCAATGCCATTCAGATTAGGACTCCATACCTCAATTTGCTTTCCCTCCTGGATTCTTGAGAACCACTGATGCCCTTCCCCCTCATAAGGCAAGAAAGCTGCAGCTGTGTGTCCAGGAGAATTTGTCTATGGTTGGGCATGGTGAAAACCAGGAGATATGGAAAACTGAGATAATGACAAAAATTCCCATGGTATGCCTGCTTTCCTTCTGTTGGGGAAAAAAATAATTTGTGTTCTGCTGCTCCTTACTGCAGCAAGGACGAATATGAAGTAAGAGTGATCTCCTTGAATGTGCTGTGCTTGCATAATTCCACTTGTGTTTTATGCTGTTGCCAGTGTTAAACATCCAAAATATCAGTGTTTTTCTGCTCATGAGATAGCAGCATGGCTCACAGGAGCTGCTACCTCATGCAATTTATCCTGACAAAACATCCAAATTCCTAGTTTTCACTGGGACAAGCCTGAATAAATGCAGCAATTGATAAACCTTGGCTCATAAATTGTGGCTCAAATTGTGTTTGTGTGTGTGTGCTCCTTCTATATTGTTCACTTGGAGCTGAAATTGAGAGTCTGATATTATCCGATTCATAGAGTTCTGTCACTGTGGTGAAAGAATCTGTACCTGATTTATACAAGTTTTATTCTTCTGAACATCCCTTTCTTAGAAAGAAACAACAGAAATAAATTTCATTTGATAGCTAATCAGAGTATAAGCATGTAAATACCTCATGGTACCATGGATTAACCTGAGCAAATTAAATGAAGAATTATTTTCTTCATTCTTTTTGGAGAGGACCATAATAAGAATTGTTCTGATGACATCTATCATCATTTATTGGCTTGAATGCTTGTGTGTTGTCTTGTTTGTTTTAAAGGTGAGGGGTAGAAATCATCTTTGGTAAGGTTGCTTTGTCTGAGAATCTCTGCTTATACATGTTATGTTTTAGCTACCCTCAGTGCCTGATTCTGTGCCAGGGTTTAACAAGATGGAGGCAGTTTTCAGTGTTGGAGCACTTTTTGCCATTAGCAATGTTTTTTTCCTAATAGGGCAAGTTTATAGGACTCCTTACCAAGAAGGGAATAACAGGGAAGGAAGTTTCAGTGAAAATGGTTTTTTTGTTTGTTTTCCATTTTTAAAAAGCGAGACACAGGAAAAGGATGGAGTTAATATAAAACCCTGCTTTGCAGTTAGCCTAAAAGATGACCTGCAGTTTTTGGAATTACAGTATGTTCAAAGATATGTCACTGGAATAATGTAATGCCACAGACATTAGGCCATAATGACCTTAAAAAGTATGTGTTTAATGCAGCTGGAGTCAAGGAAGGAGCAAAACTGCTTGAAGTGAGCCAGACCCACAAATTTTGAAAACCTTTATTACATTTAGAGCACTGGCAAGGAAAAGTTTTCGCAGCTAACAGTGTGTCTTTGATTTAGATTAAATGTCACATGATTAGAAAGTTGAAATGGTGTGCAAGAAAAGCTTTTCCAGAGGATTTCAATTTAATTTTTGGGGGTTTTTTTTAGCTATTAGCTGTGATCCAAATAATCACAACTGTTGTCCCAATCAATGGTGGACTGGATCTTAGGGGGATAGGACTTTTAATTAGGTTTTTGTTATGTTTTAGATAAGAGACTTATGAGACGTGAGGGTTGATATGGACCACCCGGAACAGGTAAAGGATCTTCTGAGTGTCTTGAAAAGCTTTCTGATTATCAAAAGGTCCAAATAAGGATGATAGCGAGGTATGTGCTCTATAGTTTACTAACCTGTGGGACTTGGGGACTAATTTAGAATACCTTAATTTTCAAAAGTCTAATAAGGCCTTCCCATTTTATTTTTAATCATTCCTGTGTAGTTACTGGCCTAAAGTCTTCATGGTACTAACAGCAACATGATGAAGAACTGAAATCTCTGTTTATACTGACAATTTTCATACTGCCATAATTTTCGTACTGACTGATCAGTAGTGGCAACAGCACAGATTTCGGGTGTCTCAGTTGGCAGCTCTGTGCTCTAACAGCCAGATAATTTTCCTGAGAGGGCAAATGCCTATTTTGGCATCTAATTGACCATAATATAATAGAGCATAATATAGCTAGGATTTAATATTAGAGCTTCCTTATAGAGATGTTTTTTCTTATTTAAATCTCCTTATGTTGTCTCACCCTTCTCCTGTTTTTAATTGTGCAGTACCTAACCGCTGAAAAACTCATATTTTGTATTGCAGTACTCAATTTTTTAAATTACTGCTCAGTAAAAACAACTCTTTATCCACAAGCAAAGAGATTGCAGATCTAATCAAAATCTGTATTAGCCACTACCAAATCTGTACATGATTGGTTTCAATTGGTTCCCCATATCCTAAATAGCATGGAATATCGTTATTAGTTTATCCTTATAAAGCATCCCAGAGGATACTTGACAAAATAAGTAATGATTTATATCAGCATGACACAGGTAGTTATATTCTACAGCAGGTCTTCAAAAGCAATTTTAGAAGCTCATTGGAACACAGACAGGCAAAGGCTGTAGGCAGACTGTCTGCTTTTCCTTGTCTGCAGTGTTACAAGTACAGCAAGAGAAATTCACAAATCCTCCACATTCATCCAAGTGTAGAAGCAAAAAACTCTATCTGTAATGCCAGCTCTTTCCCTACTTGTCTTTCCTAAACATCCAAGTACAAATTTTGCTTGCACACAAGCCCATATTAGAAACTTGTCATATTGGTATGGACCGTCAGCCTGGCTTGTGCTGGTTTTGTTATATATTAGATAAAATAGGGGCTAATCTCAGCTGGATTGGTTACCATCTCTCTAGGCAGAGTCCTTGCCTAAGGTAATTAGACTTCCTTCTGATCTGGTTTCACTATTGCACAAAGTTCTCTCCTGGGAAAATGTTAAAGGGTTAAAACGATTTGGCTACTTTGGTGGTGTTCTGTTGTTTGTTTCCTGATTTTCCCTTTTGATCCATGTCATCTTTGACTTGGAATGAAATGATGCTATCATTCTTTTTCATAAAATGTTCATACCAAATGAGCAGTGAAGTTCGCTTTAATAAAGATTTAACTTCACAAGCCTTTATGACATATTTTTGAAGAGCAGTAAATGGATATATTGGCTGTTGATTCATCTGATGATGTCTTCTGTACTTGCCTGTAAGTGAAACATGTCATCCACTGCTTTGGGCTTCCTTGGTGTGAAGCAGCAATCACCTAATGACAGCTTTGAGGTGTTGTGAAGCACCTACCATTGCTGTTATTCATAAGAGTACAGATTTTAGTTCAAAGCTAAACAAAGATATGTCTGCTTTTTATGTAACCTATCAGGTTGTTCCAGTGGCATTGAATGAGCTAATAAAAGATTGACTAGGCCTACAAATCTGACCATTTTTGCTATATAAAATCAGTCATGAACAATTATTTCAAAAATGAAGGAGGAGATATGGACAATTAAGTAAGAAGGAGTGGTTCTAATGTGGCTAAAAATACCCACTTTGACCACTTTTTTTATTTTCTGGAATCTTGCTGCTGTGGTGCTTGGGTGTTTTTGAACAGAAAGTGTTTTATTTCCCCAACAGTAGTCTGGTCTCCGTATGTTAAGCAATTCCATGGATAGTCTGCTCCAGAACATCTTTGGTTAATAAGAAACTGAAAGATAAGCCTTGTGACAATTGATAAGTCATTAGCAGGACTCCAGTTCATCAGATAAGGCAATTTAGTATTTGCTAAAAAGTGTAAGTGTTGGGCTGAGTCACTACAAGATGTAGGATGAGGATTTCTTTCTTGGCATAGTTTGAATGCAGTACAGCTTACAACTGAGCGTCTTTGTACTCTATAGTACACGCTTTGACTTTTCATTAATATTTATTAAATTTGATTCCTCAGCTGAAGATGGAGTGCTTGTGTCATGGGTAAGTACTGTTTTATTCACTCAATTCCACTGGAAAGTTGTTTCACTTTTGTATTCTATAGGAGTTGAGGAAGTATAGATAAAGATTTGAGCATCATGGAGTCAAGCCATGCTATAAATGCATTGCAAAAAGGAAAAATTCTTTCAGAATTGCACAGAGTATCAGAAATTGGAAGGGACCTTGAGAGATCATCTAGTCCCATCCCCCTGCTAAAGCAGGAACACTCAGATCATGTCACACAGGAGCACATCCAGATGGGTTTTGAATGTCTCCANTGAAATTTTTCTGTCAGTAATCAGTGTGACTGATTCTGTAATCAGTGTAACTTCTTATTTTGATGATTTGTTCTGGGACTGATGAATTAACTTTTTATATTGACCAAAAAAGAAATTTTAAAATTTCCTACTAGTTCACATAGTCTAATTGATTTTGGAGGAGACTGCACAACTGGTACACAAACAAATTCCTTACCTACAGGGAAACGGAGGTAAAAGTAGATAATGTTGAGATATGAATTGAGATATGAATTCTGATGGTTTTGCTGTTGAAAAGCAGGTGTATTTTTAGCCTACTTCTCTCCATGCATAAGGGTAAGTTCTTGCTTGATTTAGCAGGGATTTGGTAGCATTGCAAGATGTGTCCCTGAAGGTTCAATCTATACCTCAGTATCTCCATTTAAAAGTTTGACTTCGGAGTTGTACAAACCAGCATGTGAACATTATTCTGTTCAAGTATTGAGGAAATTTAGCCTGAAACCATACTGTGAGGAAATACCCTGTCTCTAAAATAATATACCATGCATTACTATAGCTGCTTTAAACAGGTGTTTCAGAGTGAAAAAAATTCCATCTGTTAATGCTGTGAAGGTTGAGGACAGTCTATTAAACTTGTCATTTGCAATGGGAAAGTCAGCACCAACCACACAAGCTGCTTCCCTGCTGGTCTAAAGCAAAGCCTTAGGAGGCAGATAAGGATTATGCTCAGGTTAGGATACAACTTTAGAAATTAATTGAGCACTTAAGTGAGCTGACAACTTCTCAAACTATAGTCTTGACAGTGTCAGAGGAAGAATATCATCTCTTTAAATCATAGTAATATTAATATTAAAAGATCCACCACAAATGCAAGCCAATATCACTCGCAGGTCTGGTGGTGCTGGAGTCAGATCCTAGTGGGAAGAGCTGCTTGAAGCCTATCACAGCTGAAACCTATGAGCATACATGTTTAGAGTTGCTTTAAAGCTTACTCATTATTTGGTGTTGAAGATACTACTGTTATACAAATACTTAGTTTTATAAATACTGTATTTTTGAGAGAATCCTCTGAAATTACTTGGAAAATCCTAGGAAACAGACAACTGGAAGGTGGCAGAACCTGACCTATACTTACTAACTTGGAAGTGGAGTTCAAAAGGTAATATTCAATTTTGATGTCACTTTATCTGTAATACTGTATTTTTGAGAGAATCCTCTGAAATTACTTGGAAAATCCTAGGAAACAGACAACTGGAAGGTGGCAGAACCTGACCTATACTTACTAACTTGGAAGTGGAGTTCAAAAGGTAATATTCAATTTTGATGTCACTTTATCTGTAAAGTAGATTGTGTGGAATGTAATATAATACAGTTTCATTCATCTTAAATGATGCATATGAAGTGCTATGCTGAGGGCACTAAGCCTCCTACTGCAGTAGGTGAAAGAAGACAGGGAGGAGCAAGATGCTGATGTTACTAAATATGTCTCAAGATCTGACAGGTCCATACAGAACACTGGGAAACCTGGAGACAATGCTTTTTAAGCTGGTGCTTCCAGCTAAATCAACTGACAGGGAAGTGTACACACTGGTTCTTAACTCTTCATGGAGCTCAATTGTATTAACTGCATTAATTATGATTTTAAGTGGAGGAAAAATAGAATTTTTCCTTACAATTTAAATTAGTCACTTGTAGCAACTACTTCAGGGTCATCCTGGTTTAAGGTCCTTTAGACAAAGTCTGGTGTTGTTGTCCTGTTACATCAGTATGTAATGAAGTGTAGTAAGTGGCTGCTTCATTTTACTTCCTGTGAAAATAAGGCAGGCATTGGGATGGTTCTTGTCAGAGTTGTGTTGATGGTTGGACTTGAGGAACCGAAAGGTCCCTTCCAACCTGAGCCATCCTATGATTCTCTGATTACCCAAGTCACAGCTCTTTCCCAAAGGTCATCCTAGAGTAGCGTGGCTGTGTACCACCTCCTACAAGAGGCTGAGCCAAAAATGCTCAGTTTCACACTATGGCAGAAGAGCTGTAACTTCAAACCTCTGTAATCTAAGGTATCTCCCATTCTTTTCATCAAGTGCCTTACAAGAATTTTGGTTAGCCTGTTAATATGTAAAAACTGAAAATTCTTTCTGAAGTGTGCATACCCCTAATTAACAAAGGAATAATGTCCTTCATATTTTTTTCCCCTTCACAGCCAATTCCTGAAATTTCATCTTCGTTACTTGAGTGCTTTAGGCAGTGCTCCTTCATGGCAGCTTCTTCTGTTTTGTTTCCATCTCCCAGTTCAGTTGATAGAAATTATTCATTAGGAGCAGAGTAGTTACTGTTAAATCCACACTTCTGCTGCCTTCCTATAAGAATGTAAAGTGTCCAAGCTAACTTCAAAAGACTCGCTTGAAGAAAAAAGTCAGCAGTCTTGATAGCAATTAGTGTCAATAGAGGCATGCACCTGTGGTGGGGAACTTTGCCTCAAAGAATCTGCTCTGAAAACCTTCTAAGCACTGTGGATTCCTAGTCTTAGATTTGAAGAACTGTCAGAAATGACCTGTTCACCTCTGAACTGGTGACCTACAGGTGGGAAGAGGTATTGTTAGAGGCATGTAGGCAGAATGTAAAGCTGTGTTGTTTTGATATTTAAGCTATCCATTTCATCTTGGTGCAAAGAATAACAAAGAAAATCTGGCTGATGGAAGGTATAACTGCACTTAAGTTAAATCATCTAGAAAGCTAAGTTTTGAAAATGTTTTTGCAGTCTACATGGTAGAGATGAATTACTTCGTTTGTACTTAAAACCAAAGTCAAGCATTTGAAGACTCTTAGTGTACTTAATATGTTCACATTATGTAGTCTTTAAGCCTCTTTAAGCATGTTAACACACTTTTTAAAAAATTACTGCAGAGCTCTTTGCCATTGATGGAAGTTTCAAAATCTAATATTGTCCAAGAACTTGGAATTTTGTGATTCCTCACTTCCTTTTACAGAGGAGAAGTGAATACTTAGTGAATTGTTTCACTAGTGCATGGAACAAGATGATGCCAAGGAAACCACATGACGGCACTCTGCAAAACACTCAGTTTGGGAGCTGTACTCTTTAGCTGCTGAAAACCTGTCATATCATAAATCATCATCTGATAGGAGTTGGAAGCTGTCAGCTGCTCCAATACTGCATTTTCATGCTGGATCTGACTATTATTGATGTTCCAGGAGGCATAAAAGGAGAAGTACAGCAGTACTAGGTTGTCAAAGGGGGAGGTAAAAACCATCGCTGGTATCTTCTAGCTTTCAAGATTGTCAGAAATCTTTAAATTAGTTCCCACTGGAAAATGGTTAATTAAGTGGGGGGGGTTGGGGATGGAGAGGGGAATTTGGCTAGTGAAATGTTTTAGGATACAATAAAAATTATAAAATGCTTGGGTAAATATGATGCAAAATATAAAATATATAAAATATATTATGTGCACTGTTGCTACTAATATTTGTTTGTCATAGAGGAATTACTGGGAATTTTCTCCCATGTTTTCATATTAGTCCTGCAAAAAGGAGCAGAAGTATCCTTTTCTAATAACTTCCCTCATCTCTGCCTCCTGCTCTAAATAAAGAATGTGTTTCTATAAGGTATCTTTTCCAATATAAGTAGAAAAACCATCAAAAACATTAGCACAAGGCTCAGTCAAAGCAAAATTCTCAGTAAAATAAATTCTAATTAGCAAGAAAAATGGCAATCATGACAGAAGACTACTTACCCAATAATAAAGAAATCTTGTTTAGTATATACATTCAGTGCCCAGAATCATTTAGAACTGTAAGCCCATAATATCTTGCACAAAACATTTGGTACTTTTCAGCAAGGAAGCCTTACATGATTTTTTGGTGACAACTCATTTGAAGGGATATAAGGCCCACAAACAGACATGAGTATTAGTGAGTAAAAATCAATCTTATTTAAGCATTAGCTATCAGTTGCTACTAAGAAATCAAGTCCCAGACTGAATTAAAATGGCAAAAATTATATAGTACCTACTTTCCCAGAGACTTGCCAAGTGTTACTGGGTACACTAAAAAGGCACATGAAACTGGAGTACCTAATTTCAAAATCGTTTTAATAATGACTTATCCATTTGAATTTAAGCAGATGAAGGATAAGGTGAAGCAGGGATAAACTGAAAAGGCCATGTACTGTGTCCCTTCATTATCTACATGACAGCAGTGTCTAGTCATCTGCTGTCTCTTTGCTATCTCTCTCTTTAATTTTCCTAAATGGTTGGTGCACTGCTGTTGAGATAAGGTATTTAATAAGGGAAAGGATTTAGATGTTCCTACAAGAGCAGCAGAGGCTCAGAGCCTTTTTATTTTTTTAAATGTCATCTTGATTTGTGCTTTTTCGTTCCCTCTAAGTAATAGGCATAGGGATTATGAAAGTAATCTGGAAGTGAAATTTCACTAACAAAATCCTTGTATCCACTGGTAACATAAATAACAATTGGTTCGTAGTACCATAATCTCAGACAGTATCCCATATGAGAAGACACATAAACTGAAATTCATTTCAGATGTATTGATGTTAAAGACTTCAAAAGCCATTGAACCACATATGTTGCATTGAACTAAAGCTGTTTAACTTCTTTGTAACCAATGTATCCGCATGCAAAGGAAACCATTATCTAATATAAAGAATTGCCTGTAACAGAGATGTAACTGCTACTTCCGTATCTTAAAAGTCATCCTGTAGCCATCCCATTGATTTATTTGATCAAGAACTGAAATGTAGTTTCTACCCCAGTAGTGGATTTTAATAGACAACCATATCCAGACATCTTCACACATACTGAGTAGCATCTTCCATTGTTCAAGGTCAAGGAACACCTCTTTGGGGCGCTGGATTGCAATGCACAGCAATGTATCCGCATTCACCTTTTAGTGTGAATCACAAGTGTGTTTCTGAAGTGAGTCTCCTGATTGTCCCTGGTTACCAAGGGACTGATTCAATTCACAGGCCAGTCTTGCATCTGACAAGTAAGCATGGACAATGTGCTTCAGAAGCACGTTTAAAATACTCCAGCCTGATTGATCAGCCTATTGCAGAATAAATCCAGTCTGAAGTAACACTCTCGGACTGACATTGTGTCCTCTGTATCAGCTTCTTCACCCTGCACATCTGTTCCTACTGTACAGCAAAACTTGCAAATGCAGATATAGCTTAAGGATGACAGGAAATCCAAAGGCATTACAGCAAAGCTTTTCAAAATAATTCCTATAATTATATCTAGCCCCTATGTTTGTGTATTATGTTAGTCTCCAATATCATGAGGACATATTGAATTGGTCTTTGAGCTGCATTTTGTCTCTCATTGTGAAGAAGGCAATAATTCATTATTTCATTATCATTTCAGGACATCTTTAAAACTCACTTAAGTTTGTGGCTGGAGAACATGCTTTTCTATAGGTTTTTGCTTTACCAGTGATGAGAATCATTCTGGCATTGCCAGTCAAAGCCTGTGGGATGTCCCAAAGCACCCAGGCCAACACAGCTATAGAAGACTGGGGTAAGCTATGGCAAGACAATTTCTATGTGGATTCTCATATCTCCACTGTGCAATGGTGAGGCTATGAATAAAGGAGGCCAGAGCCAAACTGTGCAAGATAAGAGGCTGCAGGAGCAGTCTAGCAGTATTTGGAAGTTGCTGAGCTGGAGCATGTAATTTTCCAGTTCACACCTAAGCTAGAATGCCTCAATGTGGTGCTGTGTTTGATCTGACTTAACTGTCCCTCTGTTGTGACCCAGTATGTACTTCTCAGCCTGCTACTGCAAGAGTGCATTGACAGCTTTCTCAAGTCACCAGAAGCACTGCATGAATGAGGGAGTCTTTAACTGGTTGTGTGTACACTTCAAACTTCAGTGGCTGAATCTTGCAGTAGATACCTTTACCTGGAAGGGACTTGTAAGAAAAAGGCTTGTTGCATTCATGTGGCAGATTGTGCTGGACAAGGAACGATCTGATTCTTGAATAAAGTCTGAAATCCTGAGAAGACTACTCTTGGTAGGTGGAGAATTATTTTCCAAATCGCTAGAACAAGCTCAGATCATAAAATACAACAACAGCACAGCAGTTACTTGGTTTTCCTGAATACCAGTCCCCTAGGTGAAGAATTTATCCCCAAAAAGTGGGAACTTTGTCAGCAGCTGTCACAAAAATTTGAATTAAGAGTGTAATTGGCTGCTTTGCTATAGAAGCAGTTCTTCTATTGTGTGCAAAAAGGGTAAGCTTTCAGTAGCCATTTCTAGAAATCATCTGGTACCTTTCTGTAGCTTGAGGGGGGAAAGTAATGGAAGTTTATTTTAATTTAATCTCAGCTTTTGTGCATCTGCTGATTGCTGGTAATGGTAGGAAAATTATCCAGACTGTCAAAGGAGTGTGGTCAGGAAAGTAATTTCTGAGAATTGACCTTGGTTTCTGACTGGAGAGAAGAAACAAGGAAAAAAAAGTCCAGAAATGGAAGTTTACAGATTGACTATTAGAAGAAGGGGTACCAATGATGCTTTCATGCAGTTTCAGGAGAGTTGTGTTGGAAAGCAAAATGTCTACAGTATATCAAGGACTTTTGTTGCAGTGTCCTGAGTCAAGGTCCTCTGCATCATGCGTGATGCATCCCTAAGGCAGCCATGCAGAGTACAGCCTCCAGTCAGCTCAGCTTCAAATTCTTGTGTTATGCTTTTTTCTATAAAACTGCACTACCCTTTTTTATCCTGTAGGCTGTCTCATCAGTGTGAACATAATCATTGTCAAACTCTTCTCTGCATTCAGAATATGGAGACTCCAATTTGCTTCCACTGCAGAAGTTGACACACAATACAATCCATGATCAGAAATTGCATTTCCCCTTCTGAACAAGTCAGTCATTGAAGAGAAGGGCTAAAGTTCCAGTTTTTGAATGGAAAACTGATCTCTCCCATAAAATAATAAAATTCAGCATGTAGTTTTGTGTTTCATGAAGGAGATGCCCTCCATTTAACCCTACTCAGTTAAATGAAAGAGAAATGCAAAAATAAAAATCAGTGAGCACACTTTTAAAGATCTTTTTTCCTGGGCTGAAGCTCTTTTCCTTCCTCTTATTGGGTGCACAGGTTTTGGAAGTCGTTTGGTTTAGCTCCTGATGCAGTCAGCTTTTCTACATCTGATTCTTACATCCTATATGCTAGTAAACAATGCTAAAATCAATCAGGCATTCATTCAATAAACTAACGTATTGAGGTATAAAACCAATCAGCATGTTTTTACTAAAGAATCTACTCTAAGAATGTGGGATAATCCTGAAGAAAAACTGCTGTGCAGTCTTAGCCCAATTCAAGAAGCAGGGCGGTGCAAGTGTTACTAATGCCAGGTATTGTAGTAGAACTCTCAGCCTCTTCACATAGAGTATCATTGGTATTCCATATATCTACATCTGCTTTTGTAACCTACCTCCTGGGTAGCAAGAGGTCTGCAGCCTGAGGAGAAGCGGAAAGGATGTCAGGCACCAAGAGGTTAAGGGCTCAGCAGGCTGAGGACAGAGCTAGGAATGCAGTCCAGGTCCTTCCCTGTTCACTGGGGTGTGTTGCTCTCTTCTTGTTTCAACTCTGTGCAATGCAAAAGGATTTAATATTACCTCTCTGCACCTGAGGAATACTGGGTCTGTGCTGTAGTTTGGGCTATATTGGTGGGAATAATCAAAGAACATATGAATCTTTTAGAATGATGGCGTCTAGCTGAGGCTGACTGTGATAAAGTAAAATGCTAGGAAGCAGAATTTTTTCTAAGTTTATAACCAGTGTTTTGAATATTAGGTGTGCACAGACAGCTCAGATAACCTGTTTCTACAAGAAGAAACAGTTTGAGTTTCTTAACAAGTATGTAGTTATTTTCATTTAAAAGTTCTACTGAAATCTGTGCAGGAGAGAAGGATGGGGTTATAGAATAGCTGTTTGCTGCTTTCATTTGTGAGAAGCTGTCATGAGTAATCAACCATCTCCACAGATTTAAGGTGAGGGTGTTTTGATGTAAGTACCTAAAAAAAAAACCACAAAAAAACCCCACAGGTGTAGCTCTCATTTATACATTTATAAAGCATGTTTGTGCTCTAGGGAAAGTAAAGAAATGGAAGCAAAAGAAAGAGTGGATGGTAAAACATGGGGTGGTTAGGGAAAATAGAGAGATGGAAAATCATCTAGATCTGACACCTCAAATAAAACGCTCTGAGCACTTTTTGAAGCTGTCATTGTTATAAATCCATATCACAGCTGAATTTTCAATTCTGTGGTTGAAATCCCTCAGAGTCATTAGATGTGGATGTATTTTATTGTTTTACCTTTCATGTATTCTGCAGGTTTTGAGGTCTTTCACTTTTAACTTCCTGTGATCGTAGAGAGAACATTGGTGGAATACTTAAGTGCTAAATATAGGAGCTAAAATAATGTGTGTTTTCAGTCATTATGGAGACTCCAGTTATTTTCTGCTCTTACTGCAAGCTACTGGTTCAAAAACCAACAAAGCAGAGCAAAGACTAAGTAGGAAATAAAAGTGGAGATGAGCAGTCTTGCTCACTTGGTTAACCTAGAGTTGAAAATCTCACAAAAAGGGAGCAGTTAATACCAGTGTGATTAAAACTGGTGAGGAGGCCTGGCTCTGCTGCTGCTGAGTTTCATAAAGGCATATCAAGTGTGAAAAACTGGGACCTTAATCTAAAAGTAAAACAGAGTAACAGTTCCTTTTTCCATTCAGATATTTCATTACATTAGCAGTTGTCCTGATTATCTGAGTGAATCACTTTTGTTTCATTGATGAACTTACAGGCTGTGTCATATCCTGTACTGTTTTAGATCTGGTGGCTATTCTTGAAAATCATGTTGTTAATCTTTGTCTAAACTCCTTACCTGTAAAAGCTGGAATAAAATCAACAAGGTGGGTTTATGAATACGAAGGAAGAATTGTAACCCAGTGGTTCCCAATATAACCACTGTTTTCAGAAAGCTGTTCCTAGGAAGATTTGGTGGCAAAATGCTGCTTGTTCTGAGAGCTTATTTGGTCTTATATTTTGCTTAGCATTTTTTTGCATGTGAGTTTTCAGAGTCCAGCATTAAGTCAGACAAAGATAATTGTTCTTCAGCTGTTGCTCTTATCTTACCAGAGACTTCCCATTATAAAATGTTCTTAAATCAGTGTCTATTGAAGAATGATCTTTGAGCTGGATTAAATCTCTCAAGTTCCATCTTCCAATGTGTTTTGTGCCATATTTGGATTTCAGAATGAATACTTGGAGTAATAGAAGTTAATATATGATACAATTGAAAGCTCTGGGTAATTACATTTCTCATTTGGAGTTGTTACCCTAACAAGAACAGTTCAGGGCACAAATGAAAACTTCTAATATCAGAAGATTTACTACATGATGTCATGTGCTGCATCCCTCCCAGAAAAATTTATGTTAATTGTCACACTGTCTTGCCAAAATCATGAGCAGTGCAGGGTAATGAAATCCTAATAGCAGACAGCTGCTTTTAAAGGCACAGAAGGCCTTAAAATTTTGCAAAGATGCATTTCTCCTTGCAAGGGTTTAGCTCTGGTCTGCTGCCTGACCCTTGATGCGAGGGAGAATAGGGATGCAGCAGCAGCTCTGCAAGTTCTGCACATGGCAGAAAAGGGCAAGCATATGCATCTCTTCTAATTTCTCTCAACTGTTTGGCTGAGCCAGAGACAAATATCTGCCTCTGTGTTAAGCTGAATTGTGTCACTGATTTTTAATTTTTCCTTACCTTCAACATCCTTGCACATTTTCTCTTTTCCCAGGCTCCAGCCCTGGGAAGACTACCATATGATGCATGTATGTTTGTTTGCTTATTTATAACTGGATAACTTCCGTGTGGCTTTGACCTCTCCAATTCAATTCAACACCTATGCTGTGTTGGAGGAGTCAGTTTCTACCTCATGGCAGATAATTGTTCCTTAAGATGTGGAACATAGCTCTTCAAGTTTCTTCTTTATAGAGATAGACTTGTGGATCATAGTGAAATATATCAGTTCAGCTGCCTACTAGACAGTTTGCTAAGGTTCACAGTCATTAGTCCTGGACAGCGAGAAGGGGATCTGTGCCCACTGTTTTGGAATTGATTATCAAAAAAAAAGTAAAAAAAAAAAAACTTCAAAAAGAAAACTGAATGACAAAGCAAACAAAAAAGCAAACAAACAGAACAACAAAACACTGAAACCAACAAACAGCTTTTTGGAGTACTTCCATCACGCTGGAGAAGTTTTATGTTGGCTCATAGGTTGTCATCCTGATATCCCATTGCATGGTCAAAAAACTTGTAATATCCCAGTTCATCTGCTGGTGTGCAGCTGCGGCCGTGTGAATTGCAGGTAGATATGCTCAATTGTCAGAGCATCAGCTCACAGACTGATTGCTTTCCTATATGAAGAATTTTATTTCTCACCACATTTTTATCTACCACTTGCCAGGATGATCTTTTCTGGTGTCTATATGCAACAAATTTGTACAGGTTTGGAAGGCTTGTGTTTGTTTTCCATCATCAATCCTGACTTGATCTGCTGATTACTAAAACCTACTGCTGTCAAAAACTGATGTGAGCTGTCTGCCCAGGAGCAAGAGCTATCTCTGCAGGCTGAAAGTGCAGACATTGTCACTAGCAGAAGGAGTTCTGTGTTTCCACTGAAACTGGAGTGAGAGGGGATATGTCAGGAGGGAGATATATCTTATCTTCTTGCAGTGGTTCAGTGATAGGGGATTGCACATGCAGAAGCACAATTCTGTGTAGGGCTGTACTAGTAATGAAATTTAAAGTCAACCTCACTTTAAAGACCTTCATAAGGTATGAATGTGGACAAGTTCAAAACTTCTGTTTTTTCTGTAGACTTCCTGCCCAGGTGACCATGTTTTCATTCACATCTTGTGCCTGTGCCAAGCAGTTTCATGACTTTCTCTCTGATTGTGTAGAGAGGTTGTTCTTGCTGAAGTATCTTGTGTTATGAAACAGCCTTGACATGTGACTTCAGGTGTTAGTCTCAATCTCCCCTTCGCTGGGGCCTGCAATACATTAGTTTTTCTTAAGAAGTCAAGTATCACTGCCTAGAATTGAGTGTTTTTAATCTCCCCACTGTTAAGAGCTGATATAATAAGAGGGAACAGAAATTACCTCTGGAGTTCTGTGGAGCCTGATGAGCTTTCATGATGCTTTCAAATGCCATGATGCTTTCAAATCCACACAGATTACTATAAATAATTGCCTAGGTTGGCCTGACCTCGGGTTGTGTGAGAAGATGATCTGATAATGGCACAAGTTACTCTGATTCTGTTCTGAAGCTGAGATCCCATTTAGGACTATACATACTTGAACTCTCTGTAATTTAAGAAGAAAGCTTTCTGCATGCACTAGTACTGGAAGCACATTCTGAACACACAGGTCACTGATGTGGCAGTTGAAATCATCATGAAATAAGTCACAGGGGACATGAGTTTAAGCAAAACTGAAAACTTACCTCCTGTTTGACAGTACAATTTTCTTTTCCTGCTCTCTCAGCCCTGGTCAGAGCTGCCAAGTCTCATATTAATTCCTCATTTCTGCAGACCATAGATGAGGCACATACCTTTTTGCAGGTCCCTCAACACTGGTATGCATCAATCAAAGAACAACCTGCAGAAGGGAAAAGTGCATTTGCTTTGAAGTATCCTTGCCTTCTTTCCCCTTCAGTGGCTAGTGCTGAGCATCAGTATCCAAGAATTATTTCCCCATTTTGTAAAATGTAGCCCAAGAAAGAAAAAATTATTAACAAAAGCAGTCTTTATTACATACATGTTTAGTCTCTCCTTCTATTTTTTCATGAGAAATTATAAAGAATTAAACTAACCAACTTAATGCTCTGAGAAGTCTTTTCCAACCTAAATAATTCCATGATTTATTTTTCTTAGGCTTCTGTTTTGTAGAATGCATGGTACTGGAAGCAGTTTTGTCACTTACTGTCACTCCACCCCAGAGTGCTCAGAACTCACAGCATTCTGTCAGAAATTATATTGAAATATAATGAAGTAAAACAAAAGGATTCTTCTGGGCTTGACCTGCTTATGATGCCCCTAGTCCCAACTGGAAAGTTGTGAAACTTGGGTTTTTTGTCAAAATTTCCTAGCCAATATACCTTTAAGAATAAAAACCTTCAAGGTTGATGAAGAATAGTGTTAAAACATTAGATTTGGTAGGAGTTTCTCAAATCAGATTTACCTGCGTCTTAGTGTGCCATTGCTGCAAATTTCTCAGCTTTTACAGCAAATAGAGATTTTTAGATCTCTTCAGATTGCAACTGCTTAGGTAATGTGATGGATGGGCTACTGGGAGGGAAACGAACCACTTCAAGATGGCACACAGCCTGGCAAAGAAATGGGAACTGATGATGCCAGTGAAGGTATTTGCTTTGGTGGTTGTATGCATAGCAGAAAAAGGTTCAGAACTCACTGGCATAGAATGAAGAACTTCCTGAAGGTATATGGTCTGTACAGATTAACTCAGGCCTTATTAAGCCAGGCTGGCTGTAACTAAATTGATATCACTAGCACCATCAGAAAATCTTTAAACCTCACATAAGTCTAGGAGAAAGTTCCAGTGAGACCTATGTATTATTTACATATTTAATCTCTTCACAAATGGTTGTGAAAATATTATTATTTTGAAGTATCTTCTGAGCAGCTCAGGAAAATTTTTAGTCTTCAACACCAAAGTTTTTTCTGAAATTCAGAGTTCTGCTTATCCTTTCTTTCTTTAGCCAAGACCAATCCATTCAGGGACATAACAATGTATTGGGGGAAGCCTTGGGGTTGATTTTGTGTTGGCTGTACTAATAATAGGAATCAAATATATCAGTTTGCACTATTAAAAACAGAACTGTTTGGAAGAGTGGGGGGTGAGGGGGTAGTGCAGAGTTAATTAGGAAGACTGAGTAGAAACAACAGAGGTTTTATCAGTGTGACAAGAGCAGCAGACAGGAACAGGGCGTTCCATGGGCCAAATTTTAGCTTTTTATATGCAATGTTGCTACTGGCGATTTGTAACCTATTAGCTGAGATTTTTCAAAATGCCTGTAGGATTTAATCACATCTTCTATTGAAGTGTATTGGCAAGTAAGTTTAAATACTATGTACTTTAAAAAAAAAAACAAAACACTGAAAACACTTTCAGTAATTGCTGAAGAGTGATATAGTACGTTTGTGTGAGGATAATGAAAGGACAGGTGAGATCTACTGTATGGGTAGGCAAACTTCCAAGAGCATTAATGTTTTATTTTAGGAGATGAATAAAAGCCTCAGAGTTGCTCTCAACTTGGCAGGTGAGGGTTCTTATCCTTCATCTTGCCTCTTAGTTGGAAAGCTCAGTGTAAGTGGGAGTTTGCCAGATATGGCAGGCTTCCCCACTACCTGAATTTAATTTAAACCATTCTGTGTAGCCCTGATTTTAATCCTTTCACTTTGGTTTTGAGTTACCACATATATGGCACAATGGAAATATTGTTTTTCAAACTTAAATTAGTAACATATTTCAGGAGACAAAAAAAATGCCCGTCTTCTGTGCAGAATGAAACATCCTTAACTCTTAGATGAAGTATAACCATTGGAACATTTTACTTGAAGTGTTTGATTAGCAGTAGAGAAATGTGGATTTTCTGCTGAGGGCTTTATGTGTCCCACTGTCCCTTGACATTTAACAAACTGCTTACTCAGCAAAACTCTAGGTTAGTTCACACCTAATGTGTTTTTTTAATTAACTCAAGACACAAATGTGATGTGCTAAAGGTTAAAAAAAAATCAATGTATTAATCTTACTTTATTTAGATGGGTAATTATAAATGCTACTCCTCTGGCCAGGAGGAAACATATACAAATACCTGCATTTTTACACGCTGTATCTAAACCTTTTTTTTTTAATTCTACTGAGATTTTTGTTTGTCATAAATTATGGCAACATTATTTTCACCTCCAAAGTACATGTTTCTCAGAAGTGACATCAACTTTTGCTCTAGATACAGTGCAGGACATGGAGTTTAAATGCTGTAAATACATGAACCCATGTATTGGGTTGTGAAGTTGTGAAGAAGTATGAGTTGCATCTTGATCTTGAACTTTGCTGCCTAGGGAAGCTTTCTTCTATAACATACAGCAATAGGCCAAATTGATAAAGAAGCAAGAATTTTGTAGTGTTCTCAGAGTAGAAAATTTCAGATCTTTATTGAACCACTGCATTGTATGGAAAATATTAGTGGATAGCTGTATTACAGAAGGACAAACTGGGTGGGATTTCAGAGAACCTGTGCATGGTGCTATTCAACACACCCATGAAAACATTGGTTGAAAGATGAGGAAGTCTGGGTTAAATCTGCAGGTGACAGATATAAACAGAACAAAAGCAGGATTCTAGTCAAGAAGGTGAGTATGAGGTACCACCCCAGACAGGAATAAACTCATTGCATAAACAAGCTTTAGCCATTGGCTTCTCTAGATCAGTTGCTGCTACTTCTTTACCCTTATGTCACACTGAATGTACCTTGACATTATCATGCTGTTGAGAGGAAAGGCCCACATTGTGCTGGAGTATTGAAGTGTTAAGACCTGTGGAGTAATAATTTTATTCTAGTAGTGTCAGAAAGCATCAAGCATATTGTGTCTTATCCTGGACTGCTTGTTCCAGAACACAAGAGTACCAACCGGGCAATTCATTGGCTGAAAACCAAGAATGTTTTAAGCTTGAGAAAAGCCACCCAGGACCTAAGTCCCTGTGATAATGCTCATTGACTTGTTACAAATCATTCCTATAATGTAATAAAAGTGAAAATTTTATTGGCTTTTTCTAGGATTTAAACTCACAGATTTGTCAATAAATTAGGCATATGTCAACATAATCTGGGCATATTTTAATGCTTGCACATATTTGCAGGAGAACATGAGAACAAAAGGGAGTGGTTGCCATGCAGGCACTATCAAAGGAGTGTGAATATTTGGTCATTTGAAGGATAATTTAGGACATCCATCATGCCTTTGTGTCATTTCTGTATGGACATAGCATGATAATGCATTGTGTCTGGGACTACTGGAACCTAATCTGCAGCACCAGCTAGTTGCCTGCCCAGATGCCAAAATTACTGTGGGATCATCTTACCAGGCTGTTCTTGGAAATGTACTTGTTTCTGGAAAAAAAAAAAGTATAAGTAACATTTGATATAATTTTAGAAAAATTATTTTGAGACATGTCTTTTGACAAATTAAGACTATAAATTCTGTCAATGAAATACGTGTCACTTATTCACTTATTGGCTAAGTCAAATGAAATAGTCACTTATTAGATGCTCTTAGTAGTGCTGATTTGATTTTTAAGGTTCTGTGTGAGATAGCTGGAAAAATGGCTTATTTCTATTATGCATGGGAAATAGTGGGGTGACCAAATTTAAATGCAGCTTTCCTGAGAGCTGGTATGAGAAGTTCATTAAGTCACCCCTGGGCGTTGGCCAGGATCATGTCTAACACAATCATGTTTAAAGACAAAGCAGAATGAAAGAGAGGAAGGGCCCGAGAGGGTACCAGGAACGAGGAAAGCTTTTATCTACCATAAGCTATCTATCCTGACAAAGTGTAAAAAGGGCCAATTAGCTTGTCTTGTCCTTCCCTTCCTGTTGTTCCCAGCCTGCGCATGAACCACTCTTCTGGGGCTTTGAGCAGTGACCTGCTTTTTCTAAGGACTGGCAGGAAATCATTTAATAAGCTGGAGGGAGGAAGAAGTTTCCTGTTCCAGTTACTTACTATAAACTGAAGATAGAAGACACTTCAGCAGGCCAGACCAGCAGTCCCAGTGCCCTTGTGTGTGTCCCTGTGGCAGTAAAGGTCTTACCAAACTGATCACAGATTTTGCCTTCACCTCAGTCGCTGCCCTTAAAGCTCCCAATGTGTTTTTTAAAATGAGTGAGCTGAATGTTTAATTTGTATGTTAATATAATGAAAATGCTTTCAAGACCATGACTGTGGGGTTTGCTCTGTGAAGATAGAATCATAGAATCATAGAATAGTTTGGGTTGGAAGGGACCTTAAAGATCATCGAGTTCCAACCCCCCTGCCATAGGCAGGGACACCTCCTAGATAGATGGACTGTGACCTTGGGACCCTTGTTGGAACCTCACCAATATTTAAGGATTGATCAGTTTAAATGAAGACCATTTTGCAAACATATCCAAAAAGCATAACTGGAAGTGGTACATGTTTGTCTTGTCTTACACTGTATAGTATTCATACTTCCTTGGTCTGTGACTGATGGGATTTATTACCTGTCATCTTCAAGATAAATGCAAGTAAGTTCACTCTGTGTGTGAGTTCCAGAGGTGGGATGAGGCATGCCCAAGTTAAACTGAAGGCAGTGAAAAACAGACGTAACTGTGCTCCCTGCAGGGCAGATGGACAGCCACTCCTCCTTACCAGCCATACTGTGCTTCAGCACTGGAGACTGCAGCAAGAGGTTCTCTGTCCAGACACACTGGGGTAATGGGTGCAAGTGTAAATAGTCCAGATTCCACTCTCAAGATCTACAGCTATTAGATAGCTCAAATGCAAATCTTACTAATGCTTTTGATGTGTTTATCTCCCAAATTCTTCTTGTTTTATTCTCAAGTCCAGTAAACTTGAAATACACTTATGTACTCACTAAAGAGTAGGTGTACTTGTTTCAGGTTGTGTGAAAATATTATTCTGTTCATTTGTGTCTATGAATGGTAAATGTGGATTTTATCAAAAGCTCAAGGTAAATTTAGAGGTTTAGCACATCAACAATCCTACTTAAGAGTTGCACAGAAAATGGAGTATATTTAGTAAAAACCCAAATCATAAAACATTTTACATCTGTTCTGTAATACGTCTGATAAAGTCTGTTAGCTTCAGCAAGGAATACTTTCTGGATAGTATTCCATATTAAGAGTGGTACTAACTAAATCTGTGCTGTTAATGGAAAAAGAAATACACACACTACTGTGCTTCCAAGTATACAGTGTTATTGAATACCTGAAGACAAATTATTTGCCAAAGTCATTGTATTTCTTTTCTGAAAGGAACTTGTATTTGTTTTTTGAGCAGAGCAGCCACAGCACAGCACAGCCATGAAAGCTCTTGGAAAAGTGCAATACTCGGGAAGGGTCCTGAGGAAGGATGTGACAGGGTTCTGCGAGATGTGGATGGCCTGCATCCAGCACCCCAGAGACCCCATCGGGTGCATTCACAACTTCCCTTTCATTGAGCTGTGTAGCAAACTTCAGGTGATTTGTTTAAAATTGTGGATGCATGGTTTTATCCCTGCTGGGAGTTAGCTTTTCTGGGCAGAACAGGAAACTGTTTTAATTTTGCTGGTTGTCACTTGACAGTGCTGAAGGATTACAATTTATTTCTTTTCTTCAAAATCTAAAGGAGAAATTTAGGAGGCCAGAGATCCAGCATATGCCCTTATTCTGCTTTACAGAGGAGATGTCATCTTTTGTAGTTGAAGATTTAACAAGTGCGTTTATTGCTGTAGTTTTACATACCTATGTTTCTTCAAATTTTTTTTAAATCCCCAAAATTGTGATATTTACCTAAGACGTATCTCAAAGCAACACATCTTATTGTATTTATTTTTTATTTTCTACTTCAAATTTTATAATGGAGAAGTTGTGGTATTCTGTGGTTTAACAGATGAGGCTTTCTCAGAAGTACTACTAACTGGGAAAACAAAGGGAAACTGAATTTAATAGAGTTCATACTGATATTCTTTGGTAAGACTGGAAGTATTAGGCATTGGTTGCAGTGCTGTGAAGCTGGAAGTGGGAATGTTCAGTTAGAAAAGAGAGTACAGGGTACCAATGTGTATGACAGAGGCCTGGAATGCTACTTTGACATCTGTACATTAAAAAACAATTCCAACAATTAAAAAACAATTTTGATGTTCTGGCTGTGTCCTCAAGAGAGACAAGTGAGAAAATATCCTCTTTACTACAGTTATCTGCAACCTGACATTGAGAATACAGCTGGTTACAAATGCTTTTCTTTAGTATTATGCTTTCCTTCTGATTGTTTTGAAAGAGAGTTAAAAGAAAGCATTATTTTGTTGTCATTTCTGGTATATTTATCAGTGATTGATCATCTGCTTAGCTTCAGATGCTTCTCATTGTAACCCCCAAAGATGGACCTATAGTCACCTCATCTCAACCTAAGAGGCTGATGTCCATCTGAAATTACAATCTGCAAATTGAGTGGGAAAGCAGTTGAAAAATCAATATTTTTAACTAAAATCAACTAGCTTGTTTTGGTTATTTTGTTTATATACAGCCTTTGAAGTTATGGATTGTGTATTCTTTGTGATTTATCCCAAAAGTCACTCAATAGATTTTCTCCCACTGTTACTTGCTGTGGCTGAGCTGTTTGGGCTGGGGAAGGCTTGTTCACTTGGTTTTATTTTGTTCTCTTCCTGAGATGCTCTGCCTGGGATGTCAAAGCAAAGGAAAACTTCTGTAGATGTGTAAAGGGGAGAAACTTCTGATGGCAAAGGTTTGAGTAGATATTTCAAATAGCTGTGATGATAATTGCCATTGATCATGGGAGTGTATCAATCTGCCAGTAGCTGGACTTGGACACAAATATGAGTGTGCATTGACTGATGTGTCTGACCTCAACTTTTGTATTCAGAAACAAGCTGTTGATTGTCTCACGTTCAAAATAACTCCACTATCAACATGTATAACCCCTGTTTTTTCATCACACTTTCCTTATTTTTTTCCTGCACTAAGTTTTTGTAAGCTGTTCAGTTCTCAGTGTAAACCCACTTGGTTTGCCTTCCCCCTCAGCTTCCAAGGATTCCGTCAATGAGCGGGAAGTGTTTAAAAATAATTCCAGCTATGGTATGTATCCTTTCTATAGAGTTACTGACATCAGACTCCCGAGTTCACAAAGTGGTCAACACAAGAACAGTAAAAATATCTGAGGATTCTGGAGGACAAACCTTTTTTTTTTTTTTTCCCTTTAAAGGGAAAATGTGACTTTTCAAGCAGGAGTACATTTTCAGACTGTAGAAGCCTGAATGACACGCACCTCTAACTAAAAATAATACATTTTTGTAGCCTGAAGAACTCCCCAAATTGTAAAAGCTTTCCCTCTGAGGTTACATGGAGCTCTTCTGTAATACCAAGTTAAAATACACATTAAATATCAAAGGGTCCTGTGTATGAGTGGGGCTAAAGAGAAAAAAGTAATCTCTCCTATTTTTATCTTCTTCTGACTTAGTGAGAGAGATGCTCCCTGTGCTGACTCCTGGGATGGAGTCTGGGTTAGATTTTACATGCTAATGCTGGGGCAGATGCAACATGAGCCTGCAGGTAGAAAACATTTTTAGACAGGGGAGGATGTGCCTCCAGTGAAGACCCAGTGAGTAACTGTGGCTATCATACATCTTCTCAGTGTGGGAGAACATAAAGTAGGGGCCAAATTAGGTGATGTGAAACTGAAGTTGAAGAGGAGGTGGAGATGTAGGGCAGGAATGGGTAAAATATAGTGAGCTGAGCACCAGCTCTGTAGTTTGCTCCCACCTGAGTACCAGCACCATGCTGAGGTGCCTTTGCTACCCAGAGTGGAGGCAATAGGAGCCTGGGTACAGCTTGGTGCTGCCCTCCTCAGAGTTACCTTGCACATTTCTCTCATTGAAACTGTGGAGGAAACGTCTGAAGTGTGTGGATGAGGAGTAGGCAATCGGTAGAGTGGAATATTTTCTTAGGCCCTTATCTGGAGGAATTCTAAATTTCAAGGTAGAAATTCTGCAAGGGACTTGGAAGAGCATGGATTAGGAATACATGCTCAGCATTTCATGGCCTGGTCATGGTCCTCAACAGTACCTGAGACAAGGATGACAACAAATGTTTGCAAATTCATGTATTTTGAAACATCCCCTTATTACTGTTGTCTCTACTGATTGCTGGAAGTGCCTCAGTACAGCAGGTTTTCTTCAACTTGGTGTTTTTTCCACTAATTTTAAGACATGTTGAGAGTGGCTTTGGAGACTTTGTAGAAATTGTATTTGAAAGCACCACTACATTTTTTAATAGTAGTGGTATTTTTAGTACATGCATGTGCAATTGTGAACTGATCAGTTACATTTTGTCACTCTCTCCTAATTAGCAAAGCCAGAACTTCTTGTGAATTGGTATCTTCCAGGAACAGTATTTTACACTTCCCAAACTTCTTGGCTTACTTTTCAAAGGCTAAGTCTTTAATTAATAATTTCCTCTTAAATTTCTTTTTTTTCTGGCATGTAAGATTCAACCGGGAAAATAACACACACTTTTCCCCTAATAATTGGCTACATTCACACACTCATAATGTTTCTAAGGATTTTGAATGGCTATGTTATTTCCTTTTGTTGCACACTATTAGATTTTTCTAGCTGTAAAGATCCTTTTCCTGCTCAAAGGAGAAACTGTCGTATCTGTCTTAGGTATTTGCTTAGTGCTTTCACTTTGTGTATACAGTGTAAGTTCCTTGGGAAGGCACAGGGAAACCTCAAGCCCCACGGAAATGTCTCACAGTTGCTGGGATGCAGTTATCTCCCGCCTCCCCGCTGGAATTTCCATTGCTCACTGCTTCACTGCTTCCCCCTTCTGCCCTTCTTGCCTCATATCAGGGAAAATTCTCAGTTCAAGGCTACCCAGAAACCACACAGTGCAGGACATGGATCTGGGATGAGTAGTGGTCAGTATGTTCTGGGGACTGTTCCATCTCAATGGCTTTTGCATTGGTCTGTCCTTCATTATCCACTTGCATTTTTTGGAAGCAGGAACACTGTGAATGCATGAGAATGCAGAAGGAGGTGGGAATGATTCCCCTTTTAGAAGTCTTTGTGTGTAAATGTGTGACCCAAAGCACATTTGGTTTGGTTATACTCAGTTTTCAGTTGTGTTTACACTCTTGAATTTTTATCACATCTGAAGGAAGTTACTCCTCACAAAGTATTAAGAGGTTATTGTCAAAAAATGAGGACCAACCTCTGTGGTTGTTCTTGCTCACATAGTTCTTCCCGCTCCAGCAAACCCACCAATGCAGTGCAAGTGTACCTCTAACCTCTTCACTCTGGGACCTTCTATTTGCTGACTGGTCTTCATGTCATGCTTCTCTTGCAGCAGACAGCAGAAGGAAAAGTGTCTTGGCTCCAGGATGGATTTCTCCATTCTTGACTGAGAGATCCAGTTACAGAGATAACCCAGATCCATGCTCTTTGGTGGTGCTGCCTCTGAGGATTCAGTTCCAGTTGATTGCATTTATGTAGTCTGCACTTTGCTAGGAAAGAGAATGAAGCCATCTGTTTTCACAAGGTTTTTTAAATTGTTTTTGAGGTGTGACCTTAACATTGCACAGCTTCAGACCTGAAGGTCTGCCTGCCTTAAAACCTCTTCAGGAATGACTCCTCTGTGAGGAGTCCTTGTTTGGATGCTACTTGCAGGTGACACCCCAAGCACTCTTCTGAAAGTGGTGAGGAGCACCCATGCTGGGAAACAAGTCCTAGTCCTGCAAGGCTGTCCTCCCCTGGGAATTCCAGAGACAAATTCCTATATGGAAAATTGAGTTCCCACAAAGGTGAATACTACTGGGACATGGATCGCAAGTCCAGAGACTGCAGTTGCTTGGGTAATCATAAAAACCCTCTTAAACTGTTCGAAGGAGTCTTTGTCGATTCAAAATAGCAGTGAGAACATAAAGGCTGTTTTGGTTCATCATGGAAAGGAAAGAGAGGGGACACAAACAGCTTCCCCAGTTTAAGGCATTTTTAGCAGAAAATTACCACAGAACAGTTTCTGAGTTTTTCAAATGCAATGCAAAGATTGTAACTCTTCCCCAACACTGGTTGCAGTGCTGCAGAACTACTGTGGAAGGAGATTTCAGTCCCTACACTAGATAGTTTTTACAATATTAAGTGCAGTTCCTACTTGGTATCGAATGATCTCTCTCCTAGTTCAAAGTCTTTGGTCTCTTGCAATGACAGCTTGACATAAGATGACATAATGTCACAATGACAAACAGTACAGTATTGCAATGCTCATATCAAGAATTAAAGAGCTTTACATAAAAATAATAGATTTTTTTTTAAATCATTAAAATAACCCTCTTAGAAGTCTGTTAACATCGACATTTCAAATTAAACTTTAAACAAAATACCTATGTGCTTTCTAAGGAGAACAAAAAAAATACTTTTAATTAAAGTTTTTATATCTTAAGTTTTCTCCTATCTCCCACTCTAGCTGCCCCTTGGATTAAGACTCTCTTTTCTGGATGGAAGCAGGATGAATTGAGAAAGTGAGTGTCTTCCCACCACATTCTGCTCCAGAGATGTTGACACACAGGAGTGGCAAAGAGACAGGTGCAAACAGATGAAAATCCCAGCTGAATGAGTGGGTTTTTAATCTTCTTGCACCTGTTTGCAGGAGGGAGTGTGACAGTGACAGGGTGCAGAAAGGAATGCCACAACCTGGGTAGCAGGATGCGGGTGGAGGTGAAAGTCCCAAGAGGGGAGAGGGACAGGGGAAGGTGGAGCAGGAGCTTGTATTTCAGACTTTGAATTTGGAAGATCTATGTGGACAAATGTATTAAGAGGTCAAATTGTTTAAAAACAGTGGTTAGGTATGGAGTTTACCAGGGGAAGAGAGGTATTTACCCATACATCGTGAATGCTGTAACTTTTGAAATAACTTAATTTCAAAAACAACTTCTCTGCTACTATGGAAATTACTCTGCTGCATGTGTTTCATGCACAGCAGAATGTGATCTCATCTCCCAAGCTGATTGCTGAGCATAAGGTGGGGCTCTAAATTATTAGAGACAGCAAGTTCAAAATGGTAAATTGCCCCAAGTAGGATTTGCTGTTAGATTGGCAGGTAGTGCAACTTTTGAAGAGGGATCTCTCCCCTTCAAGATGCTGATGCCTCTTGGAGATGGGAGCATACACAACAGTATTGCTAAAAGTCTTTTCGACATTTTATTTATTCATCTCCCATAGTGCATGCCTGCTGTCTTCGTGGTCAGCGAGCCTGAAGCTGTGTATTAGAAGAGCCTGGCTGGAGGCTGAGAAGGCACCTTTGATTTCCAGATGTTTATTACGCAATGTTCTTTTTCATTGCACTGACAGAAACATTCTGTTTTGCAATGTTTCTGGAAATTTGCAAATCTGCTCCTTTCCACCATGATGCTGGGTCCAGCAGCCGATACTCTTGCTGGTGATGGCAACTCTAAGGCAGCTTCCTTCTAGTCCAGTTATGTTCCCACTTCTCAGAATCTATGCAGATCAGAGATGAATTTCAAATGATGATTAAAATCCTGTGCTTTTGCTATAAATTCTTAGGCATTTTCCCTTTCCCTCTCTTTTGGGTGGACTCCTAGAAAGTCTGACAGGAGAGAAGGACATTTTTGATATATAGCTTTGGGTTTGTTAGTTCAGAAATCCCACACAGAAGCCTGTTTTCAGAAAGAGGGAAAATAAGATTAAACAGGACAGGGAACGCTGTTATGAAGGAATGAAAATATTTTCATTACCAGAGTATTTGTATGTCAACAGCTGATAGGGAATGATGTGGGACATTCCCAGAAGGACTCCCAAAGATTTTTCCTTGTGCAATAGACCAATTAGCAGAGCCCAGATTAAATGAGCAATGTCATATTGCTTCATGTATTTAAAAAGTGTGACATTCAGTCTCTCTATCTAGAAAATATTTGGGGTTTTTTATCCTTGTGACTTCTGTTATGCTACGTTCAACAGCTTTGCATTCCCAAGAAATGCAGAGGAAACTGTTAGCTTGTCCAACACAACTTTAAGACATGCAGGTAGATTTCTTTTGTGTAGTAAATATTTTAAAATATCTATTAACGAGAAGCTCTGTTTGCTCACAGAACATCCACACATGTGGAAAGGAGGGAGAGATTAAGCTCTGCTAACCCAGAATCTGTAATACTTTTCAGTTGACTTCATGCGTAAATGCAGGAGGAAAAAGCAAATCAAGTTTCAGGCTCTGCCACCTCCACCTTCAACCAGACTAAAGGAAATTATTCTACTAAGAGTTGTTTCCTAGTCTTAATGGAGTTTGCAGAAATTTTAGTCTTTTTCTAGAGAGGATAACTGAATAAATTTTTATTAAAAAGTAACACTATTTTAAAAGAAGTTTTCAGTGCTGCTTTATCTTCTGTTGAAGAAGCTCACCATAATACCAGAGCTTGGAATTCCAAAAGGGCCTGGGAAATTTTGCATTTTCTATCTTCGCACAGCTTCCAGGGGACCTGTTTTTTTCTGAGATATTGAAGAGTTGCTTTCTATGAGTTTCTTTTTCAGATTTTTTTCTTCCAAAATTCATGGATTTCTTATTTGCTAGTCCTCAGTTTAAGGTTTCTAGCTGACACCCTTTGTGGAATCTGGGTGCTGTTTTGCTGTTCAAGATGAGGGGGGTGATGAGAAACTTTTTTCTGTGTGAAAAGGGCATAAAATGTGTATGCTAGAAGGGAAGGTTGAATTGTGCCAGAGAACATCAGTTTCCTCCACTGACAGCTCTTCTGTGTACACCTTAGATTTTTACAGCATTTGTTGCTCCTTAGCACCAAATTGGGGATGCAAATTGCAATGCATCTGGGTGTTTCTCATGTGGTTGCTCTCTGTTTAGTAAATCTATAAATGGTTTCAGAAGGAAGCATTTTAATTTGTCTAGTTTTAAAGTATTTTTGTTTGCTGTCTATGGAGACCATTACTCTGAAGCAAAGCTGAACATGACACCAAGTGAAGCATTATTCCTTCTTCTCCCTTTCCCAGAACCTGAGGGAAATCCCTGGATATGGATTTGGGTATTTCCTCGTGTAGGGGAGAAGGAGCAGGCCTGTACAGGTGTCAAACTAATGTGTTACTGCTTTCTGTAAACAGGGTAATTGTGTAAATAAAGGAGGTGTATCTCTATCTAGTGTTCATTACCTAACAGGCAAGTTTGAAATGGGCTATTCCCCACCCCTGTGTGTTGCTCGGGTCACTAGGAAGAGGCGCAACCGCAGGGATGGGGCGACCTCAGGGTGGGGATCAGCAGACAAGAATATAATGAATAACTGGACAAGACTGTGCAGTACTCTACCCAGTGCAAAGAAACCTTCACCTCTTGCTGGAGTGTTTTGGGCATCAAGTACTTATCTTCAACTAACATGTAGAACGTGAGGTGAATTGCAACAGAGGAATGCAGACGGCTTCTATCAGCACATTGTTTTGGTTAAGGCTCTGCTGCAGTTCTGTAAAAATGCAGTTGGGGGAGGGGAAACAAAGTCAGCATGTCTTCTGGGCTTTCTTTGTTAATCAAACTAGTTTATTAAGAAATGAACACTTCTAGAGTTAGAAAAGAATTGTCATGTCGTGCTGTTTTATTTTTCATATTGCTTCAAAAACTGCTTATCAGACTGTCTGAAAACCAACCCAACAGCAAAGTGAACTCCCACAGCTCTGTCTGCAAGCACAGAGGTGGGGGCAGGTGCCTGCACCAGCAGCAGGGCTACAGCAGCTTTGTTTTGGGAATGGACTATTTTGAAGTCTGACTTCTTATGGGGGCTGCAGATGTGTGCAGCACCCTGGGTGCAGGCAAGAGTAAAATTCTCAGCAAATCACCTTTTCTGTTAATTTTTCTGCTTTGCTGTGGGGTTATTTGGTAACTTCTGCAAATATTAATTGTTCTTTCATGACAAGATGATTATTATAAGATGTGCCTGTTTGCAGGGCTGGACATCCCATCCTTTCACTTCCAGCTAGATCAGTGAGACTCTTACACAGTCTCTGATGCACAGAGTCTCCTAAAACCTTAAGATGTGTTTTTTAGTGTTTGATTAAAATGTTCTCTTACATTTCCTAGCTCATTTTTATATAGAATTAAAAAAAGAAACTATGAATGTTTTTGCTGTATTGACATAAAATTAACTGTTTCAAAGTTCCAGCACCAAGAATCACTATTAGCTTTGCTGGCTTTAGCCTTTGCCTTAGAGACACTGATGGTGGTATTCTCTGCTCAGAATAGCTCTTGAGCTGAAACTTTCTTTTGCCAATAATTTTTTCCAAATAATTTAAAGATTGGTTAAAATATAGAGTATCATTTTGGTGATAAATCCCATCCATATGTTGTGTGTTTCCAAGTCCCATACAGGTAGCTGGAGGACTCAGGGTCTGTGCACTCACCTGCCTTCTCAAAGAAGGAAGTGAACTGGGGGAGATGTATTAAATGTCCTTTTTTTTTTTTTTTTCCTTAGGAAACCCAAATTTTAGATAAGGGAAGTGGCAAATACCAACATTGCTGGAAGGAGGGAGCTGTAGATACTTGCGCTGGTTCAGTGATGTTAAAATTAATCAGTTCTCATAAATGCTTTAATAAGGGGTGCTATGACCAAACATGCTCTTCCCTCCTCTGAGGTATCCCTACTGAGTCTGTCCTTCATCAGTGGAGTTCCTCTGTCCTGGTCTGTAGTATCTTCTCTAGGGTGTTCATACTGAAACATGCTCACAATTAGATGAGGGATTATCAGTTGTGATCCAGTGCCTTTAATGAAACTATTTGAATGAGTAAGGGACAGTGTGTGGGTATGACTCACCCTGGAACTACATGTTCTCTCCAGGACAACCTTCAGGAGGAGGGGGCGGGCAACATCTGCAAGGATACTGGGGAGAAGGTTACTGCAGGCAAACTTTGTTATTTGATCACTGGTGAAAAGGCAGGGGGGGAAAATCTCACTCCCTAGACTGGCAGTTGCTAAGCTGTATTTGGACAGGTACACAGATGATTATATCTAAGTAACAGCAAGGAGCATTGCAGTCATTAACAAGACAAGATTTGCAAATTCCTTGTCAGCAAATGCCTTTAGGAAGTGTTCAACAGGAAATAAAGAAAGGAGTCCCTGTCTCATAATCCGCAGCCATTTCTGTGTTGCCTGAAGACCTTTCTTTACCCTGTGCAGTTGAGAGACGTTTCCTGAATGCGAGTGCTGCTTTGGGACTAACGGGCTTGTGTCATTCTATAATAGCATGAAAACAGACCTCACTGTGGTTTGTAGTAGGAGCATATTTTCATGTACAGATTGTATCTATAGCTCTGAAATACAGGGAGTTGAGAAGGCTAAAAATTTAAGTAAATTAATAAAGTCTAGAAATTGCAGTCCTATATCTGAATTAGACTAAAGGGAAATTATCAGGGATGAAGAAGTTATTTCCTAGTAGCTGATTTTAATGTCATTTCAGACATACAAATGTATCACTCCCTCCTACCTCATCAGGTATTCTATCCCAAAAATATGTTGTGTGCCAGTGAGCCTCTTTTTTACTGTGAACAACAAAAGTCTATACATTTTACCAAAAAGCACTTCAAAAGCAAACACTGAACAGAAGGAATCTTCACTGAAGCAGTTTCACTCATTTCCACTGTTTGATTGCTCAAAGTTTCGTCATGCACTTATTGGAATAAGTGCCAAAAAAATCTCACACTGTCAAACAGAATACTCTGGAAATCCATCAAGCTAGATTTGGTTCCCAAGCTTCTTTTTTTTTTTAATATCTCAAATGGATTTTTGTTTTATGAGTGAGAATTAACAGAGATATTTCACTGTATGCCTCTGTGTTCAGGGGGAATCAGCAAGGTTTGCTTCCCTTTGGTTGGAGCTGCTAGCCAGAAAGGAAAACACCCATAATGTTCCACTCTCTAAAACTGGTATCTAATCAACTCTGTTTAAAACTATCTGTTAGGCATCCGTATTTTATCATTGGAAAAGTTTTCCAGTTGAACATCAGTTCTTTAAAATGGACTAATCTTCAGATTTCTCTGTCCCAGGATAGATCCTTGATATTAGTAACCACAGCAAATAATTTGGTGCTGTTAACTAGCAAAAGAAAAGCTCTGTGACTAGTAACCAGTGTGCTCAAACCTTTTCTGGTCTCTCCACTTTTATGTCCCTGGTTTTGCTCTTTCTTCACATTCATGGATGTAGTTAAGTGAGTCTGTTAACTAGCTGGAGTGTTTTTGTGACTTTGTGCTGACTATGTGAAGCTTTTCTCTTTTTAAAGAGGTGAACAAGATTTCTATGCAGGCAAGAGTAAGAGTACAATATCCCCTTATGCTTCCTGGTAATAAACTTGCATAACCCCTGATTGTAGGTACTTCTGCTCCTGAAAGTTTCCCTTTCCCAGGCACTGAAATAAATGCTTTACAAATACCAAAAATAGCTGCGGGGCTGTTTGTAATGGCAAAAATGAGACACAACACCCAGTACTTTCAAATTTTTGCACCTTTTATTGACAGAAAGGTCAGCCTGTCGTGACCTCCATATGTCCCTCCTGAGGGCACCCATGTTTGGCTTGCCTGTGTCCTTGGCTCCTGCGTGCCCAGCAGAGGTGTGAGGCACTGCTCTGCTCTGCTCAGTGCCAGCTGACTCACCTCCATGTAAAAAGACTGATACAGAACAGTGGAACACCCACAGCATTTGATTTCTGACAGAGCTGCTTTTCTAATCAAGACATTCATGTACAGCCATGGAAGTCCATCGGTAGCCTGGAGTGGTAATGAACAAAGAGAATGTATAAATGAAAAGTCATAATACATATAAAAATGCAGAGAGTCTATAAAAGATAAATTAGGTCAGCACATAAATTGCGATTCCTAATTTAACTATTTTGACAAGGGGAAATGTCCTAAAATACTGAAGAATTAGAAATGTTATTCTTATTAAATAAATTCAGCATCCCTCTTGCAAATCTCTTTTCTTCCTCGTCCTGCAAATGTCCAGAGTTAGAATAGCTGGATAGGAAACAACTATCTTACAGATGCTGCAATTCAGATTATATTTTATTAAGCTAAAATGAGAGACATAGCAACCTCTCCTAGGGAGTTCAGAAGTTTCCATCCTTCAGTAATTGCACACTGTACAGGAAATGGAGGTTAAAAAAATTACAAAAAGTCATTCAGTGTATCTCTCATAGAGTAATTGCTTTTAAATAAGTTCTCAACTAAGAAATGCTCCAAAATTAAGGAATCAGGGAAGCTTTTTGTCAATTCTTGCTATCTGTCAATAAATAAAAGTGGAGGAAGGTGCCTAGTTCCTCTGCTGTCCGTATTTGCTGACTGCCCTGTATAGGAGACTACATTGCATGTCTGTAGTTAAAGCTGAACTCTCTAGGCCTCCACCTGCTAAAATCCCTGCACAGATGTATTGCTTTCTTAATACAACTGCTTCCCCACACAGATAACATCTTTCAAAAAGTGCAATATTTGCTGTTCCTACAGAGTAGAATTGAAAGGTTTTCTTATTGTTGACCCTACATACAAACAGACAAGAGCATTATCAGTGTGCTGCTTTCATCTCACTGGAGTGATGTACGATAAAAACTCAGCTCTCGCCTGAAACTAGAGATTTGGGTAGCTCTTGAACACACCAAATCTTTCTCACTCAGGGAGTACAGCTGTGCTGGATGCTTCAGTCCAGCCACCTGGGCACAGCCTAGATCTTAAGGGGAGAGCAACCTTTTCCCTCCTCCTTCTCTTCCTTCCTTTCTCTCCTTATGGCCATTTTTTTAAAAAAGCATGTTAAAAAAAAAAATCCAAAACACAAAACCCCTTAGCAGTAAGTCTATACAGTTTACTCCTGAGAATAATGTTATTTTGGCAGTTGCAGATCATGACAGTCACTATAAAAGGGATGCTTTATGCTCTGTTTAAGCTTCATGAGGTAATTCTCAAAAAAAAATTGTAGAATACTGGAAGTGTTTGTTTCATCAATTCCAGTGCCAGAATGATCGGATTGCTTTCTTGAGTGGAGAGAGAGAGGATTATCTAGGAAGCTGAACACTTAATTTTTTGTTTTTTTCAGTGCCTGAGTCATTAACAGGTGGATGGTTGAGGATCAGAAAGTCCTAAACTGTGTTTTTATGTCTTCTAACTGCCTATAATCCACCTCAAATTGACTGTTAGCTTCATGTGTGTGAAAGGAGCTGTTGCTTGACCTGAAGGAGGCAATTGCTTGTAGTTTGTAGTTGAGATGCTTTAAGTTTACATCCAAGTTTGTAAGCCCGAGATTCCACAAGGTCTGATAAGAAGGTTTTACCCTCAGGATTATACTGAAAGATATACACACATGCTTCTGGGGAAAAAATGAACTCACTGTGGCAGGGTTACCTGGACTTCTTCGTGTGTCGAATACTTCCCCATCTGTCAAAAAGTCTGTTGTGGATGCTAATATATTTTTCCATCTATTTTACAGAATAAACATAAGATGGAATATATTGCATGTACATACCCGTATTCTAGTTTAAATCATAATGAATACAAAAATCTTGAGGGCAAGGGGGGTAAAACTCTAGATTGTGACAATAACTTGATTATATTTCCTTTGAGACTCTTAGAATAGTGAATTTGTGATATTACAAACCACCGTGCTATGCTATACAAAATATTTTCTTTAGTTCTCTCTTTGCAATATACCAGCCAAAACTGGCCCATGACAGTCACTCTTATGAAAACATGATAGAAAAATTAAGCAGTATAGATCACTGGTGGGATTACATCATCATGAAGAGTATAGCTATGTTAACTCTTGCAGGATTGGTGACTAGGAGGATATTCATGAAAAATTATTTCATACAGGGCTTTAATATGAAATATATATTATTAACTATATATTTACTACTTGAAATTTACCTAAATATCTGATTTAGCACTCTGTCAATTATATAAATATCAATAATTATGAGAATAATTACTAATGTTTATTCTACTTCTTTCTTCTTGAAAATGCATATGTAGTTAATGGTGGTGTCATTGACTTAGGCTGGAGGAGAATTTGAATCTGTATAGATGGTAACACAAGTAGTCAACAAATATGCATATATTGAGTTAATTTCCAGTCAAAACTGACATTCGTAGGTTAGCTGCGTAAAGCATGTCAAGCCAGGAAATCCAGCAGATAACCATCTCTAACATATCCAAGGTAGATAAATGGTCAAAGCAGAAATTAACAGGGTCAGTGCTAATAAAGGCAAATCCACTCTGAAAGGGGAAAAAGAGAATGTTTGAAAGGCATGAGATTGGTTTGGTTCACATTGTTGAATCAGAAAAGGCCCTGAAAGGATAAATTAAAGTTACCTGAGAGATGATACAAAAAATGCTCAAATTTGAAATTTTATGCTTCAAGAAAATAATAATTGTGTGTTTCTATAGTCACATCTGAAGCGAGGTGCATAAAAAATAAAAATCCCACTTGATTTCCATCCTTGCTTCTAATAAATTGAGTTTTAAATCATAAGTGTCTATTAGAAAGAGATGTGGTCTGCAACTTTACTTAGCTTCTCAGAATTCATTCTTTACTCATTGCTCTATTTAGTGTAAATATTCAACAAATGCTAAGGAAGTGTTAAATTTACATCATTACTTCAGTAAAGGCCTTCTGTCAGTAAGTATCAACTGTCTCATTCAAGTTCTTGGAAATTTTATACTCTTTTGATAGGCAGCCAATAACCAGATTCCACAGGACTTCCATCTTCTTTGAGTTCTAGAAATGACTAATAGAATCCTAAGTTGAAATCACCTCACAGAACAGTACTAGCACAGAGGATTCAGTTCTGTATCAGTCTAATTCAGCAAGGGAGAGACATCTTCACCTCTACATAATGCATTACATCTGATGGGGAGATGTGGGGGAATGGATTATATTCATTTAAGTAAAAGTAAAAGCATTGTGGACTGGGACCTTCTGGTTCTTCTGTCAACCAGATGTTTGCTGGCCCTGTCTAGTTAGAAAATGTATCAGTTTGGCAAGTGTAAAGGAGAGGAAATATTTGACATCAGTGAAAATGTTGCCTATGGTGGTCTGCTTGCTTCCTGTCCCATCTGACCTTTCAGAAAAGCAAATACGTACTTACAGTTTGATCTGAGGTATGGATCTGGAAAAGGCCCAAGCCATGTGAGGCGGAGTTGTTTTCTCCTCCTAAGCCAGTGGAAGATTACAAGCTGTGTAGACCATGACCCTTAGATCATGGCCCTTGGATATTCCCTTGTCACTCATGTTCATACAGGATGCTCTTGCTGACAGATGATTTACAAGACAGAGGGTGTTGCAGGCAGAGGAAGAGCTGTGACTAAGTTGACTGCCTTATAGGAAGTTCACAGCCCTACACAGCACTTGGTGAAGGGGACAGGGTGTTTGTTTCTGCTCTTGAGCCAAGGCACACAAAGCTGTGCCTGGAGCTGTTTGAGAGGCCATGTGCCAGGCTTAGGTGGATGTCACCAGATTTCAGAGTGTCTTCACCCCAGCTTCAGTATGATCCTAGGAGAAGGTTGGTGACACCATACCTACTTTCTAGAAATGTAAGTGCAGCATTATGTCCAACTCTTTGGGCCATTTGTAACCTCAGAGATGTTCTTTCCATTGAGAGAGCTTCAGGAGTGGGGAAGGGTCTTTTCTGACACCCAGGCAGCACAGGGAATTTGCTAACTAGTGTTAAACTCTGAAAGATTGAGAACTGTGATTGAAGACAAGCCATGGGTTACACATGATTCCTGAGGAACACACCACCTGAGGAGGTGGTTTAGGCTGGGTGTGCAAGGAGAGGTATGCTACAATCTGTAACCTTTACAGAAATATTAAGGTCAAAGAAGGGAACAAGGAGGGAGACAACTGGATTTAGAAGTCTCAGCTGTGCTTGTCTAAAACCAGGAGTTGCTGGACAAACAGATTGATACAGACTTCAGGAAGAAAGTCACTGGTACAAACATCTGAGACGTACCTTCATCTTCTCCATGCTACTCAGTTTTATTTGCTTAATGTTATGCCCTTCTCAAAGGTGTCTTCTTCCTGCCTGAAAAGTTTTGATCTATCTATTTTGTGATTTTATCTGTGAATAGTCCTCTGTATCTTTTATCATTCTTTCTGGTGTTCTGCTTTGGTTTGTCCTTTCTGAGTTGCGGCTGACCCCCATCATATTGATTATGTGAGTGAGCCATGCCTGTACAGTGACATAGAAATGTTTTCTGTAATGTTCCTTACTCTTTTCTGGATAACCCATAATGCTTCACCTGCCACTTTATCTGCTCTTGCTCTCTGAGGTGGTAGCTTTTTCAGAATACCTCTATTGCATAGCAATAGCAGAGTCCATCATTTAGTCTGTTAAATTGGGAGTATTTTCCTCTCATGCATCATTTCACACCTATAAAAACTTGCATTTCATATCACAGTTTATGACAGATTATAATATTGGCATGTAATTCTCTGTCTTTGGATTTTATTGTAGTGAAAACCATTTATCATCAGGATATCATCAGGAAACCTCATCTCATTCTCCACCTTTTCCAAATCAATTATAAATACTAGAACTATGGGGTGCAGACTCCATTGTTCACTGGGGAAAAGGACTCCTGTTCTCTTTTTTTTTTTTAAATAAGTTACCTACCATTTTTCCACATTTAATGTCCTTTTTTTTTTTTTTAATCCTTTACTAAATTTAAAGCTGAGAGTAAAATTTGTCATAAACTCTTTGGGAATGCAAGTAGAATTCCTGATATCTACTGACTCCTGAGAACAGATTTTTGGAGACATAACACTTTTTCAGAAGGGAAATCTTTGTCTATACATCTCACTGCCCTAAATGCCTTTTGGTTCTGTTCTTTAGTGTTTTTTACTAGTATTTCTAGTGGTAAACATGTTGGGTTTACAGGTGTGCAGTTGGGATTTTCACTGCTCTCCAGAATCTTTTAAACAAGGAATCATCTTGCTAATTTCCAGTTGCAGTTTCCAGTTTCCAGTGGCTCTTTCGAGTTGACTTTGGTTAGAGCTCATATTTGTTTTACATTTTCCACTGCTTTAGTATTTTGTTGGTTCATTCTAAAACTTGTAATGGCAAGTAAATATATGTAGCCTGTTAAGGAAGGTTGTGTCCTACTAATACCGCACTCTAAATGCAGCTGTGAGGATTCATTTAGTCTTTCTGCTGTGTTTTTAACCTCTTTGAGCCACACTTTTCACCATAGCAGTCTTCTGCAGACTTCCTGCACTTAAAGAAGGGGTGACTTTAGTCATTTTGCCCATAAAACATTTGTCTTTGAAGTCTTCTAGATGGATGTTAACATAGTTTTAGCTTTGACTTGTCTGAGTTTTTTCTACTTTCTTTCTTTGTAGATATCTGTACCTTTTCAAAAACAGCCTGTGTTTCTAACACTCTAGGAGCGTATTAGCCATTCCAGTCTCTGTGGTCTTCCTCAAGCCTTTTGTGATAGATGTGCCTTTTCTGTCCTATTGACAAGATTTATTTAAGTAATCTTCAAATCCCATACAAGAGTTTCTTGTTTACCTTCTGATTTCAATTTTCATTTAACAAGCTTAATACTCTCTAATTAAAGCACTGCTGTAACTGCTACTCCAACAATGTCTCATGGATGGTAACATGCCTGTTAGGAACATTGTGAAAGGGTTGTGGCTTGTGGCTCAGGAGAAAGATCTGCTTCTGTTCTTGTGTATTTTCTAAATATCTGATCAATTAACTTTTTTTTGAGGGATGTTTAATCTTCTTATTGTAATACTAGTTAAAGAAAATGTGGAAATGTAACAAAAATAAAAGGCAAGGTGCCACAAGGGTCCAGAGAAAATTTTCTTGGTTAGACCTCAAATTTTTTAATCTATTCTTTTTAATCAGAAAAATAAAATCTTGTTTTCTCAAAAGCTCACCCAAATGATGTCACACAAAGAAAATTCTCAGCTTTCATTTCAAGCAGATTTCTTTGAATATAAAACTGAAGGTGATCTTGACTTGAAAATAAAATTTGAATACAAAATTTTTCATTAAAACAAAATTTTAAATGTTTTATTAGAATGTTTTTATATTTTTGGTATGAACAATCAAGTGGAATGGTGACAAATTCTTGAGCATTCTTTTTAATCGTAGAGTCATAGAACAGTTTGGGCTGGAAGGGACCTCAAAGATCATCTAGTTCCAACCCCCCTGCCATGGGCAGGGACACCTCCCACTAGACCAGGATGCCCAATGCTTTGTCCAGCCTGGCCTTAAACACCTCCAGGGATTGGGGGGGCATCCACAACCTCTCTGGGCAACCTCTTCCAGTGTCTCACCACTCTCACAGGGAAGAACTCCTTTCCTACTCCCCTCTTCCAACCCATTCCTCCTAGTCCTGCCATCCTGGACCCTATTAAAAAGTCCTACCCCAGCCTTTCTGTAGGTCCCTTCAGGTACTGAGAAGCTACTCTGAGGTCCACCCTGAGCCTTCTCTTTACCAAGCTGAACAACCCCAACTCCTTCAGCCTGCCCTCATAAGAGAGATGCTCTTTGATCACCTTTGTGGCCCTGCTCTGGACCTGCTCCAATAGCTCAATGTCCTTCTTATGTAGGGATCCATACCTAATTTACCTAATTCAAATTACTTACTTCATGCCTTCCTTAGTCTCTGGTAGAGATGAAGAGGAACAAATCCACTTCATGTAAAGACCAGGTTTCTCCTGAAGGTCTGGCACATCTTCCTCTCAGAAGAATGTGGCCATCTTCCTCGGGGGAGAATGTGGCTGCAGGCTATTGGCAAGTGCCCTTGGCAGGAACCATGCCAAACTGGTCTCCCAGAGCATGCCTGGGAGGATCCTGCAGTCTGCTGGACTGTTGCACAGAGAGAATGAAATGGTTCAGAAAATGAAGTATCTCAGGAGCAGATGGTTCAGCTGTTGATTATCATGTGCATTTGTGAGCTCCCACTGGGTCTGTTACTGCATGGTTTTGGTGTACCTCAGTTGCGGTGACTCACTTTCCCAAGCCAGCTCCACTTCTTGAAATTCATAGAGCTGCTTGAGCTCTAATCTATTCTTCCTTTATTTATTCAATGATAAACAAAGATAATTAGTATTGGTAACTTGGATTTTAGATTTCTCTCAACACATTTTTTATTTCATTAGGCCCTTCAGTCACATACTCAGGTTCCCAACTGAGGAGAATGGTTAGCTCTTCTTCAATCTGCCTCCTCTTGAATATAGGTTTAGATGAACATGGCTGAGAGACTGTCCTGGTTCTGGCAGGGATAGAGTTAATTCTGCAGACACAGATATCCCATTCCCACCTAAGCCATGCCCACCTGTGAAGGGAGTGCAGGAATGTGTGGACTCTGTGCAGGACTTGGTGGTGGCCTCCTGCGTGTGTAGGGAGCAGTTGGCAGCCACCCATGATTTTGCATCACCTCTGCACATTCCTTCACTCATATTATTGTTGTTATTTTCTTGTTGCCATTGTTATTCTGTTGAACTTTGCTTTTGTTACCTTTGTCTCAACCCACCAGTGTTGTTTTCCCCTCACGGGTCTGATCCCCACAAAAGGGGCAGCAGGGGCAAGAGACAACTGGTTCTTTCTTCTCACTGGAGTCTAACCATACAAATAGTATACTATCTTCTCTGTGAAGTATCTCCTATATTGTTTGGAAGAAAACATGGTTCTTGGGAATGACAGAACTCAATGGCAGATATCACTGTGATAGAGTCACTGAGCTGACACAAATACTCCTCCCTATCTGGTGAATCAGTCAGCTGGTGGATGTGATCAATATAGATTGAAAATATATCAACTAGGCTATAAATTACAGTCTTGACAAAATCATCATGGCAGCATCTTTTGGAATAGCAGAACTTATTCTCCCTCAGAGTTTCACCTGATAGAACCCTAAACAAAATCTAGAAAATCATTCAGTAAAACAACTCTAGAACTCAAACCCTTATATGAAGACAGTGTCCTGGGCATTGCACATTGAGTGGGTGGTGGATTGAGTCTCCTTCCTCAAAACTAAGTCAAAATAACAATACTTCAAAGGGTTTGAGAGGAGAATCCCTTTTCAGACAATTAATGCAAAGCAGTTTAAATATATATCTCCTTTCTTCAAAAGTGTTATCCCCACCCCATCCCCCAGAAAGCACTAGTCTGACATCTGCTGCTGCTGCTGCTCTGCCTGTTATTATTTGTCTTAGAGCCTCGTCCCATTCTTTTGCTTCAACAGCTGCTGCTAGTGTTTCCTCTTGGTGCTTCCTGTCCGCCTGGCCTAAATTCCATCTGACATCATCTTACCACTCTGGCTTTCTGCCCATCTGGTTAAGAGGTGGTATTCAGCTGAAAGTGGCACTCATTTCTGCAGTAGGAACATAAAATAATAATTGGGTTTAATTTTATTTTAAGTAGCTCTTTGAGGTCCTCTCATGAAGGTAATAGATTGTTTTTTTCTTGATGAGCCTTCAATTTGATCTTTGATCTGCAGAGAATCTCATACGCATGTGAGAATTGTCAATAACTGTAAGGACTGATGAGAAACTTATGGCAAATTTCCTTCTTCAGAAACCATCATGATTGCTTTGGATGGGGAAAGTGGTAGCAGACAGGTTTTTCCTTTTTCTTTGACAGTTTCCCAGTCAAGATGACTGCACGTTCTTGCTCTGGCAGCATCCCTCAGGTTTTTGTAGTTCTTGCCATGAGATGGGGGAAAAAAACTGAAGAACAAATCCAGGCTGCCTTCTTGTTCTCTGGGCATGTCTCCAGAAAACTCCAGTGAGAAATTCACCCACTGTCTGCATTCACAACACTCTGGGAGATACTTATTTTGGTCTTCAGGAAAAAACAGAGGTGCTCAGTTACTAATGGCTGTTTGGACCTGTCCATCAATAGAAAATGGTTATGAACTGGGTGTACAGGAGATGAGGCAAGTAAAACATGCAATGCCTTCTCCTTTGTCACCTCAAATCTGTCACATTTAAGGTATTTCAAAATATAGTACTCAGTTGAACCATGACCTAGATACTGACATATAAACAATTGACCTCTGGAAGATGAGACATTTGAAAGAGTTCAGAGCTTTTGGCACAGCTTATCAGCAGTGTCTTCGTGTTATTGATTGATAGGAGTTTTAATCTGCTTTATTAGATCGCTCACACAGCACTCCTATCTTCTCTACTGACACTGGTCTCTGCCACGCTGAAGGTGGGAACTTGTTGAACTTGTTGTCTGGGAAAGAGCTTTTTATCCTGTCCTGAAGCTACCACATGTATCAAAATAGACTTCTTATGTAGCCTTATCTTTTCAGCTGTGAAATAACCCGTATCTCATGTTAGATTTTTTTTTCATCTGGGACCAAAATTCAGGAGGAAGACTTACACATTGCAGGTGGCCTGATGTTGGCTCATGCACAGAAAATTATGGCTTTCTGAATCAGTTAGAGTCAAACACTACAGGTACAATTTGATGCTCCCCACTTGCCTGTCATCCAAATGCACTGGATGGCTGTAAGAAGTTATTTTAGGAGATAATGTCATGCATTTTATATATATATAAGTATTGTAGCCAAGGGCCTATCTCCCAACCTAGAAACTGAAGACTCAGCATTGACAGAGAAATAGCAGTAAATTAAAAGGAGAGCAGCTGTTACTCTCTTCCTCTCTCCTGAAGTTAGCTAGTTAGCTGCACTGAAGGATCTGAATGCTGAAGAGGCACAGATATAAGATGTGCAAATGCCAGATTCTATAAAGAAACAGTTACCAGGTGGAGGGATCATTCTGTTCAGAAGCACAAGGTTGGTGTCATGCATCTGGCTGTGAATGATTATTTCTCAGTGTTTCATCGTTATTCTGCCCACACCACAGACTGGCAGGGCTTAAAACATTCTCGGAATTAAGAAACTAATGAACATGAAAAAACATGTTTGAACATAAGTGGCAAAAATTTGCAGCCTGTAAAGCACATCATCTTTATGTAATTTTGTTTCCATGCAATGAATGCATTGAGGGAGATGAAGAATAACCTTTTACCAAAAAAGATAGTCATTTTAGAAGACCAAGGCTGCAAAGTACTGTCATGTACACATTGGTTAAATCTGTTCCTACAATACTGAGATTTCCATTAAAATACAAAATAAATATTGCAAAGAAAATCTATCTTTGAGGAATATTGAGTAAAAATCTGAAAACATAATGTATTGGTGGTATGGCACTGCAGTCCTGCTGACATACTTCTGGAGAACTTCCACCAAATCATTTCTTGGTGACTCTCTTACTCCTCCATCTAGTGTGTCCTTGGGCAGCATGATGGGCTTTGGAAGCAGGTGCTACACAGAAAACTAAATTGCCTCAATAGTAAGAATGAGTACAAGAAGGGTTAATTTTAACTTCTTGGTACATTCTGAGATGGTATCTTGGGAGTGTGCTTGACAGTCTTGACACCTGTACATATATTTATTTTTATTGGAACATAGAATTACATTGGATTTTAAGTGATTCTGTTTGGCTTGTAAAATGATATTTTGTTTACATTGGTCCTTCTGGTTTGTTTTCAAAAGGTTGTTACAGTGAGTTCTTAAATATTTTAATTAGCAGCACATTTAAAATGCTGGTTTTAGGGAATTAAGTAATTTGGGACTAGTTAATGCCCTTCTGTATCACTTTAGCTTGAATCTAGGCTGCTAATCCTGTTGAATAACAAAAACAATTAATTTCCCTCCTTGGCTATACACTCAGATTGGCTTGATTGTGAAGTGCACCTTGAGTGTCACTTGGGAAGAAAATGTAATTTTTTTGATAAATCTCTAAAATGTAAATCACCTCTTCTAGGATGTCAATCATGTTACCTAGTGAAATACCTGAAATTCCTAAGCTGTCTACTTCTTGTATTTCTGGTGAAGTCTAATGAAACACTCTCAAGACATCCCTACTCTAGTATTCAAGCTGCAAAATGCTTTTGGTTTTTTTTCATACTTAAATGTTTGAGTTTCTTTATGTTATTATATGAATATTAACATTGTATATTTGTTTAAAAGGGGGGTAAAAAAGCCATACCAAAGCCACAGCATCCTCAAAAACTTTAAATCTGTTCTCATTGCTTTTATTTAACATATGTCTGATTTTTGAGACTATAGAACTACCTCAACCAGGACAAATGCATTATTTACAGCAATCTCTACTAATGCATTTATTCAGAAGTTGAAAGTGTATGACAGAAGCATAATATAGTCACATATATAGCTATATAACTATGCATATAATTGTACATACTATAACTATATGACTTTAACTATATAAAACTATATAAATACACATATATTTATGCACTACATAGAATTGGGCGTGTGTCTGGCCACATCAGATTCTGCCTTCTCTTTTTCTCTTCCACTGTCTGTTTTTCATGTTTTCTCCTCATTGTTGATCTCTCTGGTGTTGCTGCTGAGTTTAACGCTCCACTCAGACCTGTGAGGAGCTGTACCTCAGCCTGGTTTCTGCCTTTTCCACACCTATATGCCAATTCTCTTTTTTGAGCTAGTCCTCCTTTATGCTAAAAGGCTAATAAATGGTGGCATTGCATTAGACCTCTTTAGGGTGATGCTGAGCTATGAAATACTGATTGAAATCTCTCCACTTTCTCTGCCATCCTAGCAAAGTGAGTCTTTGGTGTCAGCACAGGAGCTATGTAGAAGCAGCTCAAAGGAGAAGTGATTTTTATGAACAAATGAGAGCGTCTTTTGTTCTGTTGCCCTTATTGCTCTCTGGCCTCCACTCATCCATCTCCCTTTTTTGAGCAGGACAATCTTACCTCCTACCAAAGCATCTGGAATTCAGACTCAATTTTTCTTTGGCTTCAATAGCTCTCTAGAAGAGCTGCTTTTTTTTCCCTCCTGTAATTGCACTGAGAGCCAAAGCATCTGCTATTAAACAGTAAATGCCTAAAGCTTGTTGGTCCCTCACACTGTCAAAATCTACAGTGTTGCTGAGGCTTGTTAGATGTTTCAGCTCCTTGCTGCTTCCTCTGCGGTCTCAGTGCAAGTGGAGTTTTCCCACGCAGAGTCTCCTACATGAAGAAGCAGAAACTCAAAGCCCTGAACTTCAAACAGCATAATTATTCCCTGATACAATTTAAAACTGCCCTTCTCATTTTTAGGCCTCTCCCCCGGATTTCTTGGGCTACCTCCAACCTTGGTGATTAACTTCCTCTCTTTGCTCCTTTCTGTTCAGCTAGAAGTGGCCTTCTCCACGACCCTGTTGCTTCTGCCATTCAGAGCAGCCTTCCTGTGTCTTGCTGCCTTCTGACTCACCACCTACTTCTCAAATGCCATGTGAAAGCCTATAGTTTCAACCTTGCCTTGTAACAATCTGGAGCAGCTTAAGGGAAACAACCCCTGGCTGCTACCCAAAGAGGGTTCAATAATTATTTCTTTAACCCTACTGAAGTAAAAAGGCTGTCCACCAAAAACAAATAGCAGGAGGGACCCCACACACATTATCCATATTGCCTATTTTTTTATCTGACAGAGAGCAAGGGTAAAATAAGCCCTTAACAAATCACCTCTGCCGCCAGACAAATAGCACAGCAGAAAAAATGCAGAGAGCATCCATGCAAATAAATCAGAATTCTAAGTTGATTTTTTTTTATTTTATTTTGTCTTCCTTCTAACATTTCCTTCAACTTATGGTTCTTAAACGTTTAAGAATAGATGAGCGTGTATGGGAAGGAGATATGGAGTCAAATACCCTCCAAGAATAGAATGGTTGGAAGGACTGACTTAATGCAAATTCACAATTCCATGCTGTTCAGACAGAACACTATCATTGCTTTAAACCCAGTGGCAGTGAAGTTGTCCCCAGCACATCACCACAGGACACTGACACAGCTTTCAGTTCTTACATGAAGTATTTTCCATATAGTACTGTCTGGCAGTGGATGTAGCAGGAGCAGACACAAGGTCACACAGGACAGACATTCGAGCTTTAGCACAGTTAAAGACACTTTTACTGAAACATAGGCAAAAAAGCATTTGCAAACCATCTTCTATCAAAGTCTCTGCTAATGGGGGCTGAAGGAGAAGTCAAAGAAACATACTCTACAGATCACAAAGTCCTCCCCTCCGGTGCTTGTGACTGGCATAATTTCTACTGACTACTTACTGTTTTCTTAAGGGCCCATTTTCCCTGTAACCTCATATATTTTTCCCTGTTCTGCTTGTGGCTTTGCTTGTTTGTGCTCATCCTAACCAGCCTCAAGCACCTTCTTTCTGTGTGCCTGGGGAAGGCAACACCCTGTTGCAATCAGCAAAGCAAGTTGGCTGCAGAAGCCTCTTTCTAACTAGAAACACCTCTGGTGCTATTGTTTGTGTTTAGTGCCTACCATCCCAGTCAAGGCCAAGAGACTGCTGTGCTTGGAGCTGGATATGCAGATCTTGTCTTCATTAGGAAAAAGATGGTTTAGACGGCTCACTAAAGTGTTCCAAAAGACTTGAGCTTAATATGAATCAGTTGCTGTTTTTCTAAAGGAGTTTGTTCATTTTGGATAGCTAAATAGCTGAGGCTGAAACAGCTGCTGTCTTTGCTGAGACTGTAGCTATGGTTCAAATCAGGAAATACTTGTGCTGTGGCTCAGCTCCACGCTGCCAGGCAGACTCTGCAGGCAAGTCCTATCAACTTGTTTCAATTTTAGAGGCCAGCACAGATTGACTATCCGTGGATGCAGAACTAAGCACTGAGGCCACTTCACCCAGCCTGGGCAGCGTTGCACAAGACAGAGCAAATAGGTAAAACAGGACTGGTAACTTTGAGCAAGGTCCTTATTTCTTCAAGTCTAATTCTTTGCTGCAGTTCACCCTGTGTGAGCACACCATGGATAGGGAATTCTTTCCGAAATGCTGAGGCAGCCGCAGCTTTGCCCTTGGGGCACTTCTCCCCTCTCAGCCTTTGTTCCCCGGTTGCCCTTCCTCCAATACCGAGCTGGGCTGTAGTACTTCAGAAACCTACCTCTGGGAGGAGACCTCAAATCTGCTTGCACTGGTCTAGATGACCTTTAAAGGCCCCTTCCAGCTCAAACTTGACTTGAGCTCAGGCCTTCATTGCAAAGTTTGCTTTCATCACTGATGTTTAGCAGAGTGTATTATTTTATCACCACTTTTCTCACTTAGGCAGGAATGCCATCTCATTTGTAAAAGAAAACTTTTATCTTACTCAAGTTTTATGTGAGAAATGGTGCAATAGCAAGGGGAGAGAAAAAAGTTGTCATCATGTATATCTGAGTGGTAAAACATGATATATGTTTTGGCAGTAGTAATCAATTTTTTCTGTAACAAGCCAGTCATCTTTATGCAGATAATTTAGGTTATTTCAGTAACTGTCCTTTGAAGTATTACACTACTTTTCCTGTTCTCTTCTATTACCATGAGTGTTGCAGCCATTCGTGTGAACAGTTGTTTCTCTGCCTTTCTATGGTTTTTGTTATCAATCAGTCGAACTTCCTGATTAACCTTAATGTGAATTCACATCCTTAACATCTCTTTAATGTTTTCTTCAGATACTTCAATAGCTTATTCTCTGAATTAGAATTAGCTTAGATACTGTCATTACATTTAAATACATATTTGCATCTCTGTGGATAAGTGCCAGTTTGGTTGCAATTATTGCATTTGAAGCTTAAGGCTACAGTGAATCTATTGCTTAAATAATATATTAAAGGAAGGAGGAAAGGAGGACATTTGGATTTTTTTGTTAAGAATCCTGGGGCAATCATTTGCATAAAACCACTAAAGACTTCTAGAAATGGCACCTGTATAAGCTCTAGGGAGAATGCTCTTCTCAGCCCGTGCTTGGAAAACCCAGATTGAGAGTCATTAGTGAAGTGAGAGAACTGCAGAAAACTTCCCTGCTAAATCTCTCCTAAGAGTCTCAGTAACAGCTGAAGCAGCTAAGAAGTATCACTCATCACTGCTCCAAAATCTAAGAGGAGTGGGGGTGGTTTAAGAGGCTCTTGGAAACTTTTGAAATCATTGTTTTCAGGCTTTAAGGGTCATATTTAACCATCATTAAATTTTCAAGTAAGTGAATGTTTAGCAGGGTTCAGGTTGCAATACAGAGCACCACTCCTTTCTGCTTCAACGTTCACTCTTGTGGAAAATGTTTCCTGAGTTTAGATGGTTTAACCTTGGATTTTGGGTCTGTTATCTTAAAGCCAGCAATAAAAAATGTAGACTTTAAAAGAAAGTTCTATTCACCTCAACTATAAAGCCAAAATCCTGTTAATAGTAGCTTTTCAGAATATGTAGCAACTCATCACTTCCTATTTTGATATCTTGTAGGTCTCTGTGGGCTGGGAAAATTCCTGGTGTGTTACTGGATTCCAGGCATGGCTGATGTGCAGCAGCTAACCTGCGGTAGGGACCTGCCAAACCAAACCATCCTGCACATGATTCATGGCATCTTTCAGGGGGAACCCAAAGAACGATCATTCCTGGTGCCTCCCTCTCTCACTAGGCTTGTCCTAATCAGAGGCTGCAACCAGATCATCCTGGTTGGTATTTCTGAAAGGTGCCCAGCCTCGCCATTGTATCTTTTTGATCAGCTCTGCCTGCTAGAGTAGGATTTGATGGTGTGAGCTTGCAAACCTGGGGAAATGAAACAAGTACTGAAATTCCTTTAAACTAGCTAGACCTGCTTCCAAATAGCTTGCCTTCCGGAGACTGAGAGCTGTGGAGCCGCACAGCTCACAAGCAAATGACAAAGCCGTGGTTCTTGCCCTGAAGCGGCTGCAATCCAAGACTCCAGTCCTGTCATCAGGCTGTTGCAAGCTGCCAGGAGCCTTCCAAGTGCTCCGCGCTCCCAGCACACCCTCTCTGTTTCGAGACGGCGATTACGGAATATCAGAGCCACAATTCTTAAAGCAGTTGGCACTGAACAGCCTCAGGCTGGGGAAACTAAATGCCTCCAGCCAGCCCCTAGCTGAGAATTTCTGAAAATCAGCCCCAAACTCCGGATTCAAAAGTAACTCGACGCTCCGCAGTTTCCTTTCAGGCAGTGAGAGCTGTGATGTGCTCCCTGCACGCAGGGGGGCTGAGCGGCTTCAGCAGCAGCCGGCGCTGTGTGGCGAAGGCTCCGCGCTGCGAACCGCGCTCTGCTCCTCCTGCCCCTTCGCATCACTCGTGTCCTTCGAGGTGAAGACCGTCTGTACCAGTGGAGAAGGAAAACAGAGGGAGAGGTCATTTTGGCTGCGTTACTTAGGAAATCAGGCTGTTACGTGATCACCTTACAGTCTGAAACAATTATCAGGGCGAAGGGAGCTCGCTCTGTGTCACACGTCTGTTGGGGCAATAAAACTGTGTATGACACCGCTTGCAGAGAACACTTATCCTTCCTGTTGCTCAAGTACTCTGTTGTACTGGTTCTCTCATTAGGCTCAGGCCTTTCTAAGGTTGCCTTTCTCCCCGTTAATTACATGTGCAGAGTCTGAGGAACTTCCCTGGGAGTGTCAAGCCCAGGCTTTGTGCAAGCGCTGGCGGTGGCAGGAGCAACTGGCTCTTGAGCCGTTTGGGATGCGTGGATGTGAGACAGGGAGGGGACACGGGGATAAGCAGAGAGCGAGTTGTGGAGGGAACCTCCCCGGGTGAGTCTGCAGCGCTGTCGCGCAGCTCGGCTGCAGGGGTTGAAGAGGATTTTGCTTGAAGTTTCAGACTCTGGGTCACTCCCACAGCTGGCTCGCTTTTCACTCAGATGAATGACAACCTGGTAAGCAAAGACAATGGCAACAAATACTTCTAATAAATCCAACTGATCCCCTTGTAAGTTCAAAGTTCTGCTGCACTTCATCTTCAGTGCTTTTTCTGAGCTTCTGGAGATGTTTGAGATTTCTTCCCTAATTATAGCTAGAGCTAGGTGATGCTTTTCAGGTTACTGTTACTAGTCACCAAAAATGCAAGTTCCAAAATCCTGCATTAAATTCAAAGTTTCTAATAAAAAAATGAACAATTTAAAAAAAAAAAAATTAAACGGTTGCACTATTTTAAATTTGTGTTTCTTATTTGAAAATGCATTTGTATTTTGAAATCCAAAATTTTAGGTAATTGGCAAAAAAAAATTAGCACACTTTCATTTTGGGTTAGGCAAAAGAATGTATTTAACTCAGTAAGAAAAGAAAAATAAATACTTCTGAAAACAGAAATTAATTTCTATGAGAAAAAGGAAAATGTGAAAAATCTATTTTTTAAAAAAACTTCCGGTTTAGTCAGTGAACAAAACCTCTTTTGTTCCAGTCATCAATGTCTGGAGCTAGTGAGATGATAAATTTCTATCCAGCTTCTGTTCACATAACTTACACATTTTCTGTACAATTCCCAACAATATAATAGTGTCATTTTTAGATAAGGCTGTTTCAAGATTTATAAGACTGGAGGCACTTAATTCTAATATAACTCTTCATGACCATAGACTGTTAATTATTACACAGACTAGTAGGTAAAGCATGAATAGAAAGAATACACAAAAAAAATTCTTCCTGGTTACTTTCATTAAAAAAATAGAGTTTTGAACAGAAATACTTGTCAAAAGGAACTCTACCCTGGCAGGAGTGAGCTCTGGCCACTGCAGAAGGACACTGATTTACACTGCCAACAAGCTGTGGAGATTTTTGAAGATCTCTACTGGAGTGACAGGGACATGAGCTGCTCTCAGATATGGACTTCTAGGAAATGAATTGGCTGTGAATAATTCATAACAGCACAGGTATCATGGAGAACCCTTAGCTTTACTCATAAAGTCTGTGTAGTTAGCAAGCAGTTTATCACCTATTAACTCTTCCATTTCTCCTTCTATACTACCTGTTGGGAACTTAACCAAAGCCTCAGAAATGCCACTAGTGACCAAGCACTGACTTTACACTGCACATGAACTCAAAGATCCCCTCCATAACCTTTCTTTGACTTTCAAATGTGCATACCTTTTCAGGTGGCTTTGGAGTTTAATGCAATCTGTTTCCACTGAAGGCAAGCAATGCTGGCAGTATGGTGGTTACAGCAATTGTGCTATGGACAGGGTATTGTCACAAACAAGTGAGGGGCTCCAAAACCTGACTAATGAAATTGTGATTTTGACCTCCATCTTTAGCTTAAAAACTGGACACTGTTCAAATACCTCTTGTTAGTGCAAAAGCGGGCCTAATAGCTCAATCCCTGTTCTTATGAGTCGCTTCACAGACAATATTTATGCAACCAAGAGCTTGTGGGAGGGGAGAAACAGGATCCATCTTTTGATGTTGGCTTAGAATGTAAAAGGCTAAATCATGGGCTGTCACAGTTCCATCAGCTCCCCGGAGTTCAAGCAGCAGTGAATTCAATTCAAAATCCCCATGTAAACATGCTGGGATGTGTTCATGTTTGATGCAAATTGTAACTTCCTCGACTTTATGGGACCCACTGAAACCAATTAGTGCAAGGCAGTTTGTGCAGGATGAGGATCCATCCCCTTCAATCACAGTTCTGCAATAAAGTAGAAAGTTAGTGTCATCTAAAAACTATTTTATTATGGTGTTCCAAATTGTACAGAAGATAGGAGACCCCTTCTGCTTTATTTTCCTTCCTTTCTGACTTCATTCAAGTCCTACTTTGAACTTCTCCACTAAATATGGAAATAAATGTGTAAATTCTACTAGTCCCGCTATTAGGCTCAGTTTGCAGCAGTGCCATTGATACAGACTTCTGCATTTATTTTGGGTGGAAAGTGTCTATTTAAATTGTGAGATCAATCATCAAATTAGATGTGTGACAGCACACATCGTCCCAGTGTTTATTTTCTTTCCTGGCACACTTGTGGCTCTTTGGGTTTGAGGAATGTAACTCAATTGGAATGAGCCTAAGAAAAAATGGTCATCACATAAGATGTATTTGTATTGTTTTGAAATGTACTATTACAAGGCATTTTAATAAACTTTGTTTTTATTTTACTTGATTAATAACACATTTGCTTGTGAATTTTCTGGGATGTTTGATTCATGGTCTTTCCTTTCTTTTCCTTAGAACTCCTTGGTGGCAGCAGCTTACAGGAGGCCTTATGGGACTATCCCATGGCGATTTGACCCGGTTCTGTCTTTGTCCAAGTAATTTTAGTCACACTAACACTTTTGACCCCAGGTGTCATTGATAAGCTCCAGAGCACTGACTGCGGGGTCAAAAAAGTTTTTAAAGATCTACAGAAAACTAAATACTTAAAGCAATGTGGTCAATATGTGTTTGTTTTAAGTATAAATATCGAAAATAATACTCATTCACTTTCTCTTTTCTGCAGACAGAACAATTGTTTTATCAATAGTAGATTCATTACACATGTTAAATGTTGTCCAGTGATATGTAGGGGGGTAGGTTCATTTCAGTCTCCTCTGTGAAATAGCTGATGTGCTTTTTAGCACTTCCTCAGCTGCATGATTTAGTGGTGAAGACACTGAGCACTGTGTGAGGCATTAAGGAATATCACTTCTACTAATAAGATTTCAATATAAAATGCTGTCATCTTCTTTTGATTGGCATTTGTCTTTCACAGAATTGTTTGCTGATGCAGTGCTTAATAGTTTTGGTTTTCTTTCTTATTTTTAATTTGAAACTGGCTTTTATCTTTTAACTGTTTTTATAAAGCTGAAACCTGGGTTCATCTGAATTATGAATTATGAATTATGCTGTGAAAATGCTAACATTTTGAGCTAGGTACCAGTGTGTACTTAAATACAGTAATGCATGTTGCCTTTGAGAGCATTTTTTAACACACTATTATTAATGGCAGGCTCTTTGCTTTGAATGCCTTTAATAAGTGAAATTAGCACACTGTTTTTCCAGGCTATGTATGGTAAATTTTTTCCCTTTAGGGGTCAGAAAATATAAATATTAAGGAAAACTCTGAGTGTCACTATTTGCAGGGTTACAATGTTTGTTATTAGAGCTGTGGAATTCATTCAATCTTTTTGGCAAAATAGTACGAGGGGATCTATGAAAGGACAGGAAGTATCTATATTTGCTGGCAGCCTGTCTGTGTTAAACACATTGCTCCCAGTGCCATCCTGATGGCACCGTGGGGAGGGACAGTTCAGCTATGCAGTATGAAAACATGCTGTCATATCTATATTTCATAACATAGTATGTGGAAGCCAGTCATGACTTCAAGTTAATTGGATGAGGGTTCTTTGCAGGAAGCCAATTCTGAGGCCAGCTAAAAAAACGGAGGATGTTCATTTGAATTAGGTCCCTAATCTTAATCCTCTCCCAGGAGAAGCAGCAAAATGCAGGAAGCACTTTGCACAAGGCTTCCTCTGGGTCCCCCAGAGATGTCCCACAGAGAAGCCTGGTTTTAATGCTGCATTCCTTAGCACAAATAAAGCACAGCTTTACATCCTTACTTGTGCAAGACTTTGGAGAGACCCTTGTTCTACCCTATACCAGACAATTATAGTGAGGCAGTAGGGACTTGTCATTTTCCCTTATACTTTTCATCTTTTTAAGGCAACAAGATGATGCCGTACAAAGAGGACTTTTGATTTTAAGCACTGTAAGCAAATCATGCAATACTGTGATTACTGAAAAAGAGAGGAATTTAGCACCACTTATTTCCACCTATGTAGTAACTTACGAGGCTCTGTTGCTTATATAAATGCCACCAGGCAATTTCACTAATTATTTTAATACTCTTCCCACAAGTATGTAGAAAGCTTATGCAAAGAAAAAAAGAACCAATCAACCAAAAAGCCCCCAGCTTATTATTTTTTTAATCTAGTACATAGCTCCTGGAACTAACTAAAACAAAAGGAAAAGAAATCCAATGCATTTGTAAATAATTCCAATTAAGAATAGCAGAATTGGCCAGCTGGGGGTGCCTCAGCTGCGTATGGAAGCAATTCTTCTGGCTCTGTCCACTCTTGTCTGACCCAGCCAAGTGTGGGCTGTACCCCAAAATCCCCACAGAGTAGCAAGGAGGGCAGATAGCCTGATCTCCCTGAGGACCCTCGGTGTTAGGTGTCCATAATGTAAAACATGGAAAGTCTCCTTCCCTTGCCTTGAGAGCTCCAAGGGCCATCCCAGCCCCACCAGAGTGTGGGCTGTTGGTTCTATGCTGTAGGTGGGAACAAGCCATTTGCTTTGCTTGGTCTCATGTGCTCATCAACCACACAGCTGAGGTGGTCCCAAGCCCCTGAGCTTCATCTTGAGAGGCTACAGGGAAATGCAGATGTGAGAAAAGCGGGGGCAAGAAACAGGAGGGAACCAATCTGTGTGTTGAGCTGTGCAGTACCGCAATGCCCCTGCACGGTGCCAGGGTTCAGAGGAACCCACAGGGCCCCACCAGTCTCTCCTTCGCAGGCTGTGTTGGAGCAGTGCCGGAGCTGCACACTGTGTGCATCCACACGAGAGCATTATGGAAAGTAATGCCCAGAAACAGTGCAAATGTGTAGGCATGAAGTGGTGGAGTGTATTTGTATTTGTTAAACAGAAATAATCATTTAAACAATTAATTGCTTGACCACTATCAGTCATCTTTAGCAATTTCTTCCAGCCAAAAGCAATCATCACTGATAAATATTTCTGTTATTTGGAGGCAGGCCTGCATTTTTAAACCACAAGGTAAAGCAATTTTATTCAATAGACACTTGCTAATCAAAGAGCCTGCAGAAAGAGGATCTGGTGCAATGTTCTGTTCTGGAGTTGCACTCTATGTTGCTGTTCATATCCATTGAGAGTGGACCCAGCTCCTGAGGTGTACTCAGCATGAGGACACAAAGACAGACAGTTTGCTTATGAAGATTTCCCACCCCTCCATCTCCATACCACATTAGCCACTCTTCCTTGGTAAATTTATGCAAGGCACTTAAAAGAAAACACTGAGAAAGGATTGCGTTCCGCTAAACATAGTTTATTTTCTTTGTAGTCTTTAGTTTGTACCTTGATTTTCTAAAAATCTAAAGTAGTGTGAAAGGCATGAGAAATGTTCGACTTCTCTGACAAAACAGGGGAAAAAAGGAGGAGTAGAAAATGCCATAAGAAATAACCAAATCCAGGCAGATGTAAATTAGCTTTGAAAAAGGAAAAGCAAAAATATATCAACTTGTGACATGTTTTATCCAGAAACGGGTGATTTGAAAGGTTGATTGGTTTGGAAAAAAGAAGGATGGACATTATTAGAAGCGGGAAAAGTCAGAAAAGGAAGAGTGGAAGAGTGTGAGTGATCACAGAGACATAGCAGGGGTGAAGCAAATGCACAACTGGGAGAACCTCGAGGTACTACATGTGGTTTATGAGTTGATGATCCGTCATCTTTTACCTCCCCAAGTTCCCTAATGAGGGATTATTTTCATCTTCTCCAAACTACTCCAAACTGAGAGAAAAAATAATGCAAAAAGAAGAGTGAATGAGACAGGAGAGGTGTAAAGGGAAGAGGTTCATAAGGGAAGAGGTTGGAGAAGTTGAGAGAGAAGCAAAATCCCCCTAGAAAGGAGGGTGGAGGAAAAGGCATTTACCCAGACTAGGTTTGATCCAGAAGTGGTGGGATGTGCAAAGGACAGGATACAGAAAGGGGAGAGAGGGTGTGGGAAGTCAAGCCTGAATATTCTGATGATAGGAGACCTATCAGAGGAAATTCATGAGAAACAAGTAAAAATTAGAAAACTATGAAGAGATTTGAAAGTTAGAAAATGAAGAAAAGTGGAGAAGTTTTGCAGTAGAAATCTGTCTCTCTGCTATCCTTTCTCTTTTTTCTACTTCTAATAATGAGGAAAAAAAATAGGAGCTTTGTACATGAGCTGAATTTGGTGTTTAGGGTGTATTGAGGCTATTCGAGTATTTAAAGCTGGAAACAAATGCCTGGTATCTAAGCTACATGAAAATAATCAGATCCATTTTGCACTCGTGTGCCATCTCAAAGTAGTTTATAGCAGGAAGCCCATTTTCTTGTTTCATCCAGTGAACTTTATGTGAGGTTTTAGGCAGCCTCTGAGCTATACAATCCCCCTGCACATGGTGGACTCTGTTGTCTGGGTATCCAAAATGTCTCGAGAATCCTTTCCTGGTATTTTCTTTATCATAAATGTAGGTTTAGAATTTCCTTAATAGCACTTTTCCAATGCTCTGTAGAGGTTTAACATAGCAAGGAGGATTTTTTGATACCCTCCTCCAAAGCCCCAAAGATCCATTACTGGCAGGAAGGGTGCCCGAAGCTTTGTGGGTGTCCAGCTTGGGGATCTTCTTCTGAGCCTTCTCAGCTCTCACTGTGGCAAGGTTAAACCACAACTCATGAGTCATCAAGTATTAATCACTGCTACGAATCTCAAATTATTTCCCCGAGATATCCCACCTTGGTTCCACACTACCTTTTACACCAGAGATGAAAATGTGTTGTGCTGTTAAGGGAAGGGGTTTTACTAAGAAGGAGAAAAGACTGTGGGCGGAAGCAGAGCCTCCTGAGAGATACAAGCAACAAAGTGCTGTCAGAAATCCTGTCCTGCCTTGCAGTGGATGGATGTGTTACATTAATACATCACTCCTGCATAGTGAAGACATCTGTGGGGGGAAAAAAAAAGATCAGTCAAGGCAGCCCAAAAGCGTTTGCTCTGAACTGGTTGCATCCCAGCAGGGAGAGCTGGCTTGAGTCTGGACTCAAGGAGAGGCGCCTCTGGGGACTGGAAGCTTTTTGTCTACAATTTAAAAACCTGCATTGTGTGAAATTGCTTAATGCTTACTATTCAATTGATTTTAAAGTGGATAATCATCACTGAGTTTTAAATACACAGAGACTGTTGTTAGAGCTACAGATTTTCTGTGTTAATACTAACATTAAATATTTACTCTGGAAGAGGATAATCTAGTAATGTGGAGAAACACCTGTGATTGAGCTGCTGTGACAAGGATCTCTGCTATATACAGTTCTGTTGCCAATGCTTTTACAAACTTCACTCTGCTGGGTCTCCTTTTCTCTCGCAAATGTCAATGTATTTCATGCATGAATCTTTACAAGAGGTTTAAACCCAAATTCATGCCTTTAAGGGCCTGTACTAAATTGTTGAAGTTCTGTCTGCCAGGAACCCCTTTTTTTCCCTCCAGCACTAATTAGGTGATGATAATTGTATTCCTTTAGGAAAGAGCAGAGCAGGAGAAGGCAGCTGGAGACACTGTGTGAGGAAATACAAAACCATGAACAGGTTTAATACTTTCTGAAGCTACAAGAATGTGTTGCCTTACACCAAGGGTTATCAACAACAGGCAGCTCCTGTGTGTGCTTTGACATCCTCTTTCGGGTGGCCTTTAGAAAGTTCTATAAAACCATAAATTTTTCACTTGGAAAGTGGGGAATGATGTTTCTCTCCCTCTGAAAATAATACACTCACAAAAACTGAAGCTGAGTGCTTTTTTTATAGGTATATGAACATTAGATGCACTTTCACCTACACTTTGTGTTATATTTTAGTGGGAATTGTTTGATAATTGTAGTTTTTACCAATATACCATACATAAATGTAATTGTTTCAAGTAACTCTTTGCTCTGAAGTTATTTACATTTCTAAAAGACCTTCCTGAGAAATTTTATGGAATTGATATTTATTTTTATTTTTAAATACAGCAGTTGTCATACATCCTTGTAAGCATCTGATTAGGCTCTTACCTATGTGAAGCTATTGCACTTCAGTGAATTATTCTGAGTTATGTAGAAATAGCAATTTCTTGTCATTTTAGTTGCTGTTAGAACCATTGTAAACCTGTATCTTGTAAAGTTAACAACAAATTTCCACAGCAAAGCTGAGATTTCTTTTCCAGCCTTGTGCAAGAGCCAGAGAGAGCAAGTAGTCTGTCAGAGGAGCTGTCACTCTAGACCAAGTGAACTGCTGTCCCATCTTGGTTCATCTGTGCATGAGGGATAGGAAGAAACTGTGTATGATGAAAAGGAAGCCTAATTTTTAATTTCTGCCCTTGTCTGAAATTTCATGTGACCAGGAACTACCCACATCCTGTATCATTTCAAACTTTAAAAAGCAAGAGCAGTGTACACAAGGGGGGACTTCTGCAAAGTGATGGGTGCTTCCCAGCTCTGGTCCTGGTGCTGCCCACACGTGCATCTGGGCAAGAGCCCTGTGCTCTCAAAAAGCTCAACACCCACTTTCTAAAGTGGATTCCACAGCAAAGAATATTGAATCTCAAACTCAGATTAATGTCAGGGCTTTAGAGTCACACAAGTGTCTCCAGCCTTCTCCCCTCTGGAGTTGTTTTGGGCTACTACATGAGTACAACATAAATAAGAAGATTTACTTGCTTCCATTCGAGCAGTTTGACACCCACTGAAAGTAACTTGGCAATGCAGTTCTTGCTTGGAGTAGGAGGACAGTTTTGACAACAGAGACACTCAATGCTTCTGCGTTCCATATTCTGTTAGCTGTGTTATGATCCCAGGGTGTACCCAAAGCACTAAAAGGCAGCAAATACAATTTTCATTATATTCTAAACAACAGATAACATTCCTGTAATAATAATAATAATTCCTGATGTATTTTAAATAGCTTTTTGATTCACTTAAATTTATTTGAGATAAAAGAAACATTATACCGCTGCTTAACCTACAGATGCTTTTGTTTTGTTTTAATTTGTCTTAATACTGCCTGAAAGGCTACAGTGAAATCTTTCTGTAGACCAATGAACATCCAGGAAATATGGAGCATCCTTACTTCAGGGTTAGAATTCTAGCTATGTTCTTTCAAAAACAGCTTGTCTAGCTGGAAAACAAAGTTCTGTGCACAAAGTCCTTTCTTCACACGCTAAACAATGTAGTAGCTATTTTTCTTGTAACAGAAAAAACATTTTTAATTGTAATTATTTATTCCAGAGCTGTAGTGTCTGTCCATAGCCCTGTTCTCAAATGAAGAATAGGCAAATGAAACCTAATATGTAGATGAAATCTAATCATAGCTTGGAGGTCTGAAGTCTGAATCCTATTTCCAGTGCATGCTATTTCAGCTTTCAGGCTTGCAGTATTTCACAATTAGAACTGAGTGTTCTGTTAACATGAGATGTTATAAGCCACCTAAACTTGAAGCTAGCCATCTAGTAATAGACCTCTATCAATACAAATATTAAATATTAAATGAGAAATGAGAAATGAGAAGTGATGAGGGATGAGATGGCAGGACTATGAGGGGAGATTCAGGCTGGAGATAGGAAAGAAGTTCTTTCCAGTGAGAGTGGTGAGACACTGGAAGAGGTTGCCCAGAGAGGTTGTGGATGCCCCCTCAATCCCTGGAGGTGTTAAAGGCCAGGCTGGACAAAGCATTGAGCAACCTGGTCTAGTGGGAGGTGTCCCTGCCCATGGCACTTCAGCAATCTCAGTTACTGCTCCTCAGTTGGAGCATCTGTACCGATAGTCCTCCTCTGGACCCTCTTCAATAGCTCAATGTCCTTCTTGTGTTGAGGGCTCCAGAACTGGACACAATACTCCTACTTTCCTGGGCTGCCAGGGGCTTGGCAGGGCTCAGGCAGGTTACTTATTTTTGATTGATTCTCTGGATGACAACATTCAGTTTTACTCAGACTACTCAGAAATGTGGAATACCTGCAGATACTTCAGGTACTTGTGTATGTTACACTGGGGGCCAAATATTTCTGGGGACACGTTCCGATTTGACATGTTTCTTACTGTTTTACTGACATTTGCTTTAAAAAACAGCATATTTTCAAAGTTTGCATGTATATCCCTCATGAATAATTTGGGAACATATGCTGCCATTAAACATTTCATCATTTACATTGAAAATGGCAAGTTTAGTTATCCAAACTCCCTTTTCTGTGTTGCCTTAGCACCAACTTACATGGGAAGGCTTAAAAAAAAATCCCAAAAAATTACGTGGAGATTTGAATTTTAAACCAATTACTTTAACAGCATTAAAATGCTGTGTAGGAATTCTGATTATAATTTGAGCACTCTAAACTGCCTTCAACTTAGTTAACTTGAAATCTTGTGAATAAGTTGAGGACTGAAGCCAAAGAATAAATCCACTTGAAACATTAATTCAGCATCATTTCCTGAGTATGTCTACAGGCAATCCTGTGGAGTCCAGGCTGCAGAAACAGAAATAGGGATCAGAGTATCTTCCATAGGACTTTAGTTCCCATCTAGGTCTAGCAGTAAGTAGGTAAATTTGAAAATTGCTCAGAAGTTTAGATTTTTTTTAATCTGTTAATTGTTTGGGTTTTAATCTGTTTCTTAAAACCATGGTGGTATAGCAGAGTGCAGAATACCAACTGAAATGTGCATTTGTGCCAATCTCTGCGTGCTCAACTCTTAAAAATACATTCCCTTGCTCATGATTGCATTGTTGGAGAGCTGGGTATGTTACCATCCTCACTCATAGAATCATAGAATCATAGAATAGTTTGGGCTGGAAGTGACCTCAAAGATAATCGAGTTCCAACCCCCCTGCCATAGGCAGGGACACCTCCCATTAGATCAGGCTGCCCAGTGCCATGTCCAGCCTGGTCTTGAACTGGAAGGCATCCACAACCTCTCTGGTCAACCTGTTCCAGTGCTTCACCACCCTCAATGTAAAGAATTTCTTTCTTATGTCAAGTTTAAATTTACCCCTTACAATTTACATCCGTTGTTTCTGGTCCTCCCATCCGATATCATATTAAAAAGTCCTTCCCCTGCCTTTCTGTAGGACCCCCTCAGGTACTGATAATTTACTATAAGGTCCCCCCTGAGCCTTCTCTTCTCCAGGCTGAACAACCCCAACTCCTTCAGCCTGTCCTCATAGGGCAGTTGCTCCAGCCCTTTGACCATCTTCGTGGCCCTCCTCTGGACCCTCTTCAATAGCTCAATGTCCTTCCTGTGTTGAGGGCTCCAGAACTGGACACAATACTCCAGGTGTGGTCTCACCAGTGCCGAGTA
>VZTY01008705.1:380224-423578 GCA_013400935.1 Turnix velox
GGCATCCCTTCCTTCAGGTGTATCAACTGCACCGCACAGCTTGGTGTCATCTGCAAACTTGCTGAGGGTGCACTCAATCCCACTGTCCATATCTCCTATGAAGATGTTAAATAGCACTGGTCCCAGTACTGATCCTTGAGGAACACCACTCGTCACTGGTTTCCTCTTGGACAATGAGCCATTGACTGCAACTCTTTGTGACCATTCAACCAGCTCCTTATCCAGCGAGTGGTCCATCCGTCAAACCCATTCTTTTCCAGTTTGGTGACCAGGATGTCATGCGGGACAGTGTCAAATGCCTTGCACAAGTCGTGTTTTCCCTCCAACAGATGTCAGGAAAGTTGAAGTCACCCATGAGGACCATGGCTTGTGAGCATGAAGCTGGTTTTACCTGTTGGTAGAGGGCTTCATTCACTTTTGCTTCCTGGTCAGGCGGTCTGTAACAGACTCCCACTACAACATCTCCCTTCCTCTGATCCTGACCCACAAGCTCTCTAGTAGATGCTCATCTGTCTCAAAGCAAAGCTCCATGGACTCAAGTTGCTCGTTAATGTAGAGGGCAACTCCCCCTTCCTTTCTCCCCTGCCTGTCCCTTCTAAATAGTCTATATCCAGCTATTCCAAAGGTATTCATATATAGTCTCAGTATCATTATTTTCATCATTAAGGATTTTACAAAGAAAATTAAAGTTCATAGAGATTATTAGCCTTCCCAGCTATTCCAGGGTCTTTTTTTCTTTAACCTAATACAGCGGAATGTAGAGAAATACTGTAAGCTTTCTAGCAATTCTGTTGGCAGAGAGTAAGGCACATACCGATTATCAGCGTTAGATGCTTTTTTGGTATAATCCATGCTGATCTTAATGATATATGGAACATAGGTTTTTGATCATAAATGGTGCAACTGTGCATTCTGGAGCAGGTCTTGTGTGCACAGTTTCTTCTCCGGTGGCTGCTTTAAGTATTTGAAATTCTGATTTATCCTTTTCCAGTTTAGAATGCAATAGCATGACTTTTTTAAAAAAGAAAAAATGAAAAACAGCCTCTTGAATTTATACCAAATATTTCATGGCAAAATCACAAATTTTGATTCCACTTAGCAATTTGGCAGTGGAAAGCCCTACTGTGTTCTTTCTTTGAAGTCTGAAAAAAAATCTGGCCTAGGTGTTTTCTTGACACAAACATTTAGCTCCACTTTCATTTTTATAGCAATGGCCACTCAGATGAGACTTACAGAACTTCAAAAGTAAAGGAAAGACCCAACTAATAACTAATAAAAATTTCCACCACAAAAAAATAAAGCTGATAGCAGTGAATTTGGTCACTTCAGTAACTGTTGGAGTCATATTCCTTACTTTCCTGGGGTGCTTGGGGCTTCTCATTAAATTGTCTTCTCATTAGTCCTACTGAGTTTCCAAGAGATTTTTCTTTGTGTAATGCATTATAATTATATGACAGGAGAACAGTGGAGAATGTGGCATAGCATTTCCCATAGGTTTCCTTTCTAAGATAAGAAAGATAAACATTCTGCTTCACTTCTCCAAGAAGGACAAAAAAAAAAAAAAAAACCAGAAAAAACAAGCCAAAGCAGACCCTGCAGTTTCCTGCGAGGCTGCTGGATGCAAAGCCGCGCTCCGGAGCTGAGCCTTTCCACTGCCAGACAATGATCTGTGTCACGCGGGGAAACCGAGTGTACAAAGTAAGGAAGCCCCTCGGACTGAGGTGTGTGTCCTCGGCTTCCTGAGAATGTGCCTCATTGCCCAAGGGTCCTCGGGCGCTCCCACGCCTTTTCACCGCGAGGTTCTCGCAGGAGGGGAGCTGCTGTTTGTTTTTGCAGGGCGCTCTCTGTTCTGGGGGAAACAAGGGAGGCTTTAATTGGATCCCTCTTTTGTTCCTGGATTGCCGCAGCTTCAATGAAATCGGGAGGAGCCGAAGCAGGACCCAGGTCTGGTTTAGGGTATGTGGAGCTTGACTCTAAATGACCCACCTCTGTTTCAGCTGTGACACTCGGGACAGCGAAATATTTTGCTTAGGATGACTTTCCTAAAGCCTGGGGAGAATCTCTGGTTACATAACAAGGCAAGCAGCACTGATGCTTTCTGTCTGCTCCACTCCCTCTCTTTCAGTTGCAGTCCAAATTGTGCAAAGGGTAAAAAATGGCCAGGCATCACTTTCCATGACATGCACTACAGCTCCCAGAAAGCCTGGCTGGGTGAGAGATTTAAAATCTTTAGAAGAGCTCAATGGGGAGGATATAAAATTGCAGTAATGCCCCCAGTTTCTGTGGTTAACATGGAGGGGAGAACTTGAGAGCTTCAGAGCTCCACAGGTCCCTTTACTTTTGCTTTCTTGTTTGTCACTTCTTTTATGATGCTCAACCAAGTTTTGTAATGCACTGACATCTGCTGTGAGTTTGGCTAATGCAGGCACTAAAAAACTGAAATCAGTCTTGCAGCCTGCATGTAACAGGCCTCTGGAAAGGGAATTTTTAGAGAAGTGGGGGGAGAAGGTGGGAGGAACTGGTAGTTCCTTTTTGATAAAGCAAGGTATGAGGAAGCAAGCTGCCCTGCCCTTAAGTATCTTTAGAATATAATTGGTTTAATTGGAAGAAATTACACAAAGTAAACCAATTCCAGTCATGCAAACAGCAGTTCTATCTATTTACTAGAATTATCACTATTAAGAAAATGCTGCATTAGCCCACATTTCCCTTTTTTCATTTGTATCTGATCAGAGCTGTGATGAAGTGATGGGCATGTGATCCTAATAAATAGCTTTACTGACAGTTTTCAGAAACACTGAAACTGAGAGGAACCAGTGTAACAGAATAACCATATAACCTGCCCTGTAGGGGATATTGACAGCTGCCCTATAAGGTGGGAGCAGCCCCTCACTCACAGCAAGCAGCAGTAGGCATTGCTGCACAGGAACTAAAGCGCTAGGTCAAACCCTGAAAAAACTCTTTCAGTTAGATAGTAGCAAAGATTACTGCTGGACTAAAGCTTCCCTGAAACATTTCATCCAGTGGTTGATTTCTGGCGAAGGTGTGAGACAGCAGAGGTGCTCCCTGGCAGCTTGGAACAATCATGTTACTACTGCTTGTGGGTGAAAGGTAAAGCTGCAGGTACCAGTATTGCTCAAACACCAATGCCAGCCTGTGCTCCTGCCCAGGAGACATTTCAGCTGAACCTTCCAGAGACCCAGAGCAGTACCAATTAGAAATCTTTCCTCAAAAGAGTTTTAAATGAGAAACTGATCTTTGCCTAAACGAATAGTTCAGCTGTTTTGTCAAAATTTGATGGTATTTCTAACAAAAAACTAAAGCCATGCTGGGATTTTGGCTACTTTTTTCAGTTGAAAATAATTGTTTTAAAAACACAGATTTTTGTTTGTTTTCAGAAACAAAGTGTTTTACTAGCTTCACTGAAGAATCTCTATAGCAAAGACTGAAAATCTAACAGTCTTGCTGGATAGGGGGGAGCCTTGAAAAAAATAATTACTTAAAATACAGATTTCTACCAGCTCCATGAATCCCTGAGTTATGGGGCTGTCCCTCACGTTTGTCCTTCTGCAGTAACAATAAGGTGGCAAGTCTGCGACATGGGCAAAATGCTGTGCATACACACTTAAGCAAGAAAGGTTAGATGCCCTTTCTTTGTTTTTCTACCCCAAAGCTGGCTGTATAAACCTGTTTTGTAAATGTACAGTTTACTAGGAACATTAGGCTTCAGATGTGTCATAAAAAGTAGTTTCTCCTCTTATCATTTAACGCCAAATATCTAAAATGGCTGCAAGGCCATGACAGTGCTGGCTTAACAGCTCGCAGAAAGAACTGAAACAGAAAAGTACCTTTTCATTATGAAGAATCTTAAACAGTAGGGGAAGTCCTGCTCCTCTTGAGATCAAGAGGGAAATTCCTTTTTAGGAGCCAAAATCTAGCTTTGTATTATTTTTGAAGTCTAGTGTTTCTCTTGCTTTGCAGTCTTCCTACAAGCAGGGAAAAGAAACATAGCTCCTTACATCTTGATCTGTAGGCACAGCTCTTTGCATCCTAATGGCAGTTTTACAGGTCAGTAGAGGGCTTACTCCTGGATGGTACTCAGGAACATTTCTTCGTAATGCTGTGGGAATTTAGCATTAAATGGCTGCTGCCTTTCTCTCTTTTTCTGATTTCAAAGGGAGTGATGTCTTCCTTGAAAGTCTTCTGATATTCCCTTTGTTCCTTATTTTTAATACTCCTTATGCTCAAGCTCTAAATTACCCCTAATTTTTTCTAAATTTCAAACCGACATGATACCTGAAATTAGCAATTATGACCAGTATTTAGACATGAGTTCCTAGTGCATTTAAAGATACAGTGTGTTACCTAACTCTGAGAAACCACATGTACAGAAATGTGACATTAAATGTGACATTAGCGGAAGATCCAATAGCAAGTAAAACTCTCCTTTATGCCTTCCAGCAATGCTGCTACTTATAGAACACTTCAAGTACCCAAAATGTGGCATGCTGTTGAAATGCTGTATGTTATTTCAGTCATAGCATCAACTACACAGCTTAAGCTGCATTGCAATTGCTGATGAACTAATGAACTATTTTATTAGGTGAGGCTGAGCTGATTTCTCCCCATGGGTGTGTGAGCCTTGTATGGGGCTGCTTTTTGTCCCTTACCATGCACTGCATATTTTCAGAGCTGTTCTGTGGAAGGATGCTGAGACACACAAAGCACTAAAAACTAACAGACTCTTAAGGCAAACTTTAAAAAAAAAAAAAACCAAACAGCCAAATGTCTTCATTTCCCCATGCTATTTATTTAAGTCAGATGAAATCAAGGTTAAAGAAATCCAGCCTTTCACCCGTCCCAATAAAAAATGAACCATGGAGAGAAGGGCAAATTTTAATTTTCTTGAACAATTATTCCAGATGATTTCTGAAGGTTTTAGCACATGACATCAGTGCACTGACTTCTCTATTTAGTGGGCACTGATAAAACTGAACCAGACAAAGCCACTGAACATAACTGGCTCAATCCAGCATCCAGCCATGCAGCACACTGGCTAGGAAACTTATGATGCAAATTATATTATTTGGTGTTTAATGAAACACCTACAGCACCAGAAAGATGAAGATTGATTGTATGGAGATAACTTAGTACCTAACGGGACAAAGAAGACATGGATGGGAGATTTATTTTGCAAATAATTGCAATTTTTTCTTAAATAACCTAAGTGTTGTTAACATTCTGAACCTGCTGTGTGCATCATGGTGATCTCTGGGAAGTATTTATCCCTTGTCATACCCGTGCCTTTGGACAGAGCTCTGCCAGAGCTGCACTGGGAAAAGTCTTCTGGGAGATGGGCTGAACCCTGGAAATTAATGGACTTTCTCAACCTTTCCCTTTTCAATCGGCATCATCTCTGTGCTGGCCACCCCTGAGGGGAAGATGTTAGTGTGTCCTGACCTTCATGTAGAGCTGTCACTGCTGACCAGCTTGTGCTGGCTGGTTCTGACACAGCCTTTGACTTTAACCCTTGGATCGTGGGTAGAATTGGTAGTGCCTGTCACAGGTTGGACTCACCTGCAGGGCTCAACTTCTTCCTATAACTATTCTTATAATGAGTGCATCTCTTTTACTTGTTGCAGGAGTCAGCTACAAAATTGATTAAGTAAAGGAAAGCAAGATAAAATGAAATCATATGTAAGTAAGCAAACTGTAATAAAATGAAGGGGCTTCATCTGTGTCTCAATTGGATTTGAAACAAGCCCCTTCTGAGAGTCTAAAAATGTTTGGTTAATTATTTTTTGTCTGCTGTCCTTGTTCTCATTGACACCAAGGCTAGAAATGCTGAAAAACTGTGAGCAAGTCTGATAAAACAATGTTTCTGGCCAGGTCAAAAGCAGAACTGGCTGGATATGTCATGTGAAGTCCTATGCCTGGTAGATTTCCAGTTCACCTTTGCATGCTCAGAAGGTTGGAATAAGACTGCAACAAACAAAAGGACCTCGGGGTGATTGTACAAAATCAACTTGGGGTTAAACTAAAATATTCAGCTTCTTCAAGGTTTCTCTAAGGTTCTTACAGTGACGGGAAAATTAGTGTTTTGGGTTTGCATTGTGCTTCCAAGCCCTCTGTTGGGACACTGCAAGGACATAAAAAGTATTTGAGGGTCAAATCCTCCTTCCACTGTCACCACAACCTTTGTCTCCAAGGAGTGCATGCTTTCAAGTTATGCATTCAAGATTTTGGGAAACTATGTAATCTGTAGTAGACTTTGGCTAAAGATTAGCTGTTTTCTTCCAAAAGGAAGAAAATAATTTCCATCACATCACATTGAACCTGATTCTCTAGAGACTGTAGGCGATTTGATACAACAAAACAGATTTGTTCCAGGATCAAACCTAGTTATGAAATTTGCAGTCTTATCTTTTTAGAAACATAGTGGCTACATTTAAAAAGGAAGCTAGCTTGTTCTTTTAATTGCTTTAAAGTGCAACAAGTTCTCAGTAGAGTTGCAGGGGTTAGATTGTCAAGTGCCCCAGTTCAAACTGGGGATCTTGGGAACTGGCTTTGCAGTTCCAGTTCAGGCAGGCTGTGCATGCACAATTGTATCTGGGCCACCTATTCCTCATGAACATGGGCTGCATCTGACTCATGAGGTTCTTAAGGGGAGATGGACAACATTTGCAGGGTCATTGTAGTCCCCCCTCATCTTGTCTCTGCTCTCTGGATCTGGTGGGGATTCTCCCAGTGTTTCATCTGGGGCTTCTGTTCAGTAAGCAAATGAAGGAAAAGCTTGCTTGTAGGTGGAGTTATTGTTTATACAGGTAATACACACATGCACTCCAGATGTGAGCAGTCTATTTGAAAGCAAAAGCACCCTGCTCCTGGCCAACCTAGGTCCTTCTCCAGGTTCTGGAAGACCTTGAGACATTGCTACCTAGTTAACTTAGTGAAATTCTTTCTAGTTTCTCTGAAGTGTAAAAGAAGCATGATTTACCTAATGCAGACAGCAAACTGAGTACTCACATGGCTTTGATCCCTGGCAGAAAGGCTGAGAGAACTTCGTGTGGCCTGTACAACTTCTCAAGATGCTGCTAAGGAAAAAACTTGAATTCAGGGTAGACAAATGTGCTTCCCAAATTCAGCAGCCTGAATGAGTCACCACAAGCTGCTCACTGAAACTGAAATTGCTGTAGCTGCAGCATGTGTGAGCATGTCCCTGTCTGACCAGCTCTGTTCAGAGCATGAGCATGAGTGTCCCCACACAGTGCTATGGGCAAAGCTAGCCAACCCTACCAACTGCCACAGCCCACCACAGCCTCCAGCCTCTTGTACAGGCTCTCCAGATTAAAGCAGCTTCACCAGTGTCTTGGCCTGTCTGTCTAAAAGGGCTTTTGTCAGCTAAGTTTTATCAGGTGTGGAACTGCTCTTCTCCCTTCTCCTAGTCACTAACACTCCAGTCATTGTTCCACTTTGCTGGTGGACCTATGTCTTCTAAATTTAGGAGTTTTGGCCTGTAACCTGAATAACCTTTCCAAATACTATTTCCTCAAAGCAGTAAGAGCCTAGACTAAGTGAAAAGCAATTAGAGCAGATTACATGAGTTCAAAGAGAACTGTGTGGGACCCATGTTATCAGAGAAGTTATAGAAGACACAAATTCTCTTTTATCTCTTGATTTCTTGGCAGAATTTTTCTTTCATCCGCCTTTGTTTTGTTTTGTTTTTTCAAATTGTCTGAAATTTGTGCCGTTTTCCCTCCTTGGCATTTTAGCAGTGCAATTTTTGAAACAATCTAAAAGAGCATGCATGTTTTTTTATTGCCTAAGAAGGATGTGTTAAGAAGTGTATCTCTGCAGCAACACTGAGAGAAGCCTGCTTTGGCTCTAATTTTGTTGTACAATGCTATTAATTTGCAACTTCAGGGTGATCTGGACATGAGTGGATTTGTATGGTATGGAATTTTATGTTCCTTTTTCACCCCCTCTGCCCTCCCTCCATGCATTGTAGAAAAATAAGCATCAATTTTGAAGTGCTAGAAAGAGCAGCTTGCTTTGGAAATCATCAGTGTCTGATACAAACGATCTTTGCTTCTAGCTTCCTAAAGAGATATAATTTCTGCTCTGTCTAAGGAGATGAGCTGTCTTGTTTGTTTTCCTTTGCAGCATTCAGCAGCGTTGCTGTAGGCCACTGACTGCAGGATGGCAGTAACACAGGATTATCCTGCAGAGCCGTAACTAGTGAATCCATAACAGCCAACCTGAACTCTGCAGCGGGCTGCCATTTAATACCTCCAGAAACTGTGTGCATTTTGTCATGTAACTGTTTCTGTGAATTCAGGAACCTTCCCTGGATCAGGCCATGTTTTTAGATGAAAGAGAGGGACTACCAAGTGATAGAGTGAAATATATAGTTTGTTTTCCCGTTGGCCTGTCCTCTAAGCATAAACAAATACAATGCAGTGAAGTCTCTTGTTTGGGCTACAGAAAACAAACTGAGTAGGGAAGAACTGAGAAGTAGCAATAGAAGAGGGGGGAAAGGTTGTGGCTGCCTTTCCTCATGAGATAGATCTTTTTGATATCAAAGCAGCAGGAACAGGCTCAAAATGAAATGAGACAGTGAAAAGAATCTTCATAGTGTTAGCTGAATGGGAGAACCTACTCTCCTGATCCTAAAGCCTTTCCAGATAATATTCCTATTGGAGTGGGTATAGAATTGAGTCCATTTGTGACTTTTCCCTCAAGTCCTGTTAGATGAACTTTTATTCAATGTAATTTCAGTCTAGATCATAATAAAGTTTCTCTGTTCCTCGTGAAGCTCACATTATGGATAGACAGCCATCATGATCTATGGACTGCTTAGTTTTTCCTGTGAAAACAGAAATCCTTGTACGGCTGGCAGCTTGTGAAAACAAGCCTGAAGCTACCTTTACAGAATTTTTACCTTTACAGTATAAATGAGAAACCAAATTCTCCAGTGCAAAACACACATGCATCTATATATGCTCAAGGGTTTGACAATGAGTCTCATTCATGCAGAAGAAGACACTTTCCAGGTGAATATTTCCTCATTCTGGCGTCACACACCAAGTAATTTAATTAAAGAGCATTTATGAAATGCTGGGAATGTGTTGCTGGGAAGCTTGAATAGACGGGAAAAGTGGGATGGTGTGTGTGGGGGATGTTCCTAGGTGAGTGGGGTGATCTGCAGAGCAAGTGAGAGCTGAGTCTCGGGAAGCGAAAGCCTTCTCCAGCCAGAGTTTAGAGTCTAAAGGGAGTGACACGGGTGCGATTCTGTTTCACTTAATGGTTTGCCTTGAAGGTGCAAAAATTATTACTCCTGGTAGCCGCCGTTCAGCAGGACTGAGTCCTGCCTTGGGGTATCGTTAAGGCAGCAGCGGAACGGGGACCGGAGGAGAGCTGGCGGGCGGGCCGGGGCTGGCGGGCCGGGCGCCACGGGCATCTCCGCCCTCCCGCGCCTCCCGGGCACGGGAAAAGGCCTCTTTCTTCAATTTTTTTAGCAGATTAAATCTGACGAATTTTCACTGAGGCGCGAATATTTTTCTTTCGTGCGGTGCGTTTTGTTAATTCGCAAGAGCGCCGGGGTGCAGGGCGGCCGCTCGCAAGCGGCTGGACATCTAACTTCGTTCTCCTGCCATTATAATGCCAACAAATACTCCATGATCTTTTGTACTAGGAGTGCTTGGGAAAAGAATTGGGGGAAAGGGAAGAAGCTCGAACTATTCGTAGCGGCAGCATGGTGACGGCCCCATCCTGGCTGCTGTGCGGCTGTGCCCAGGCTGGGACCGACCGCTCCCCGTCCCCGCCGAGGGTCTCGCTCTTAGGGAAAATGGGGCTCGGCACAAGGGTCTGCTTTTACATCTGTGTTCCGTGCCGTTCATAAACAAGTCACATTAATGTGAGTTCATGTCGTTACCGTCGCAGCGTGCTGCGAAATAGAGCGGTCCCGAAAAGCCGTTTCTTATTGCTGCACCGCGGCACCAGCCCCGTGTCCGCTCCCGGGAGCCGAGGGTCGGCACGGAGCCCGGAGCGGAGCGGGAGTCGCAGGACGGACAAAGGGACTGCGTCGTCCTCTTCCTGTCCGGCTGCGGGAGGAGAGAGTCCTTCCCCGGTGCCTTTAGGCGGAGGCTTGGATGCACCGGCGGAACGGGAACGGGGCGTCCCGACGCCCACAGCCAGAGACAAGTTTTCTCGCAAAAAAAAAAAAATAGCTTGAGAGAAGGAAGCTTGCCATATTGTCGGACAAAGCCAGCCCAAAGCACCGGGCAGGAGTCTGCTCTGCTGCCTGCGCCGCGGTGAGTACAACTAAAAATCGATCCGCGGCTGATGGCACAGCTATGGTGGGAAGCCTTGCCCGGGCACGGCACGGAAACGGCGTCCGGCCTCATGTCCCCCGCCGTGGTCACCGGTGCCCTCCCGGCGAGGCACACCGGGATGGAGGCGTGGGGTTCCGGCCACGCTCCTTCGTGGAGACCCCGTCGTTTGCCGCGCCCGCTCCGCACGGTTCCATCCGCGGGGACAGGCGCAGCCGCCTTTGAGCCGCAATACCGATCTCGAGGCAGCACACTGGGTCCCGTGCGCTGTTCGAGAAGGTCCCTGCTCGGTTCGGTACCGGATAAGCGCCAATTTTCAGGCCTCTCGTGAGGCTTCTTAGGGCAGGTGTTCGGCCGGAGCTGATCTCGATCTGACCGCCTCCTTCCTCGCTGCCCCGCACCGGGAACAGTCTTGGGACGCGTAGGTTCTGCCCTCGTGTGAAGGAAGAGAGAGCCCTTTCCCCTTCGCCCCTCGGTGCCCGCGGTGAGATCTGCCCCTCGTCGCAGCGGTCACCGGCGCTGGGAGCACCCCCTCCGCTGCGCGCTCCCTTCCAGCTTGCCCTGACCCTGCCCGGGAGCAGCTCCTCTGGCTCCTCCTGTCCTCGCCTTGTCAGGGGTTTGCCAGGTTCCTGCTAGGCCCCGGGTGTGGCGGCCGGCGGACTATGGGCCCACCCAAGTACACTGGCACTGGCGGCTCGGGACGCTCCCCGGGATCTCCCGGAAGGGCTCGCCGCGCTGCCCATCTCCGTGACTTGCATTCCATTCGCGGCAACGTTCTCAGCACCCCTCCCCTTAACTGCAGCTGCGGTGTCCAAGCTCAGCTTTAGCGGAGTGCTCCTACGTTTTCGGATGGTTTTCTAACATGCCAAGAAGGATTTAATTTGCACGGGGGAGAGGGGAAAGCCCGGCAGCGCCTGCTGTCCCGCTGTCAAACGCTCAATTAGCCGCACACGGGGCTGCGCTCTCACCTTTGTCGACGCTCTGCCCGACCGCCGCTGTCAGCGCTGCTCTGAGCTCCTGCCCTGGTGTTCATCCAAAATTTTCCTTGGTGTCAAAAAGCTTCTCGAATGTCAAATGTCCTCCGCGAGCGAGTGAGCCCTGGAAAGGTGCTGCGCGCCCGGCTTAGGAATGAAAAGACAGGAATGTGTCGTTTGGCAGAGGTGATTACACCGGCAGCGGCAGCGCTGTCACACCTGCAGCAGGAGCAGCACGGGTGGCAGGCGAAAAGAACCCGGCCCCGGCCCTGGGATGCCCGGCAGCTGGCGACGGCCCGGGGAGGAAACCCCGAGAGCGCCTCTCCCGCGGGCCTGAGCCCCCCGCAGTGCCGTCGGTGTGCCTTAGGGGGAGGTTGGAGGGCGGCGTCCGCTGCTCCGCAGCTGTGTGCGGAAATACAGGGGCCTCCTAGCTGTGACCGAAATTGTGCCGTCCAGCGTTGAGGGTATGCGTTCCCCCGTCTGCGGGAGATAAGGGGTTCGTTATATGGCTATGGGCAAAGATACAAAACCCCATCTTAGCCGAGAAATATAATAGCATATACACATAAAAACGTAATAGCTCTCCGAAGCCCTATTAATTTTTTCATTTAAAATACGTTCCGACGATTTCCACTGCCTTCATCCACAAATGGCCTATCCTGGGGAGAGATGCAGGGCTCCGTGTCCCTTCAGCCTGGCAGAGGAACTGAAGCTGGGTGCGGGGACTGCCGACCGGAGAGGCCGCTGCCCCGGGTGCGCTCTGCGGGAGCTCCCGGCCCTCCGGGTCTGCGCTGGATTGGGAGAACCGACGCAGGACAGTGGGCAATAGTCCTGCGCAGCGGTTCGTGTACAAGAAAAGGCGGACTCCGAGGGCCTGACCCGTGGGCCTGCGGGCGCCCAGGTGCCCATGCAGCAGTTCCTAGGGCCGCTGCTGGGCAGCCCGAGCGGGAGAACACAGAGTCGTGATTGAGAACGAAAGGGGAGATGGGGTCCGTGCGGGCAGAAACCCGAAAGGGAGGCGCACCGGCACCTATGGGCGCACGTAGCGCCGGGCTCTGTGGGTCTAGGGGCACCCGGGCCTCAGCTTCGACGGCTGCCGGCGGCCGCATTCTCTGGCGGAAGGGGGAAAAAACCCCGAGGCTGGTCTGCTCGGCGCCCGGGAATCGGGCCGGAGGCTCGCTTAGAAATCAGAGCGAAGCATCCTGCCCACTTCGGTTACCCGCGGCTGCAGCAGCCCTGTGTTAGTGGTTTGTCACTGCGTGACGCCTCTTATGCTGAGCTGCGTTTCTGCTGCTCAGGTAAGCTCTACCTGAAGGCAGAAAGGGGGAGGGAGAGGAAGAAGGTCGGTGCCACATACGCTGCACCAGGAACCGCGTGGAACGAATCGCCACCCTCCATCCAGAGGAGCGATCAGAAAACTGCCTGATGTGCCATCCTCCACCTCACGGCCCTTGCCCCGGCACTCCGGGCCTCTCTCAGCCCCTCAGCCACGCCAAGTGCCCGTTCTCGCAGCGCGGGGAGGGAGAAGGAGCGACCCGACACGGTTTGCTCTCTCCCTCCTGCAAATAAGGGCTGCAAGAACCGACATGCAGACGGCGGCGGCAGCCTCTCTGAGCTCCACGGACTCCATCGGTTGGCAGGGCCCGGGGCCAAGACATATAAACGCTACCGCGTGTGCGGCTGGAGGAGTGACAGCAGGAAATCAGGGGCGAGCACGGCGGCTGCGGGCACACCCCCTATGTGCGGGACGGCTCCCCGGGCGGGCTGCGGAGGCTCTCCCCGAAAGCCTCCTCCCCCCCTTTACCCCCCCCGCTCCCGGCGGCGCGGCCGGGCCGGGGCGGTTCNNNCTGAGCGCGGGGCCGTGACTGCGGGGTGAACTCGGCCGTGCCCAGCGGCTTGGCGGCGATAGGGGAGCGGGGTCCTGACGAAAGCGGAACTCGGTCGGGCCCATACAAATCAGAAAAGATCTCGGCCGCCGCTGCAGAGGGGAGCGGAGCCCGCGGGGGCAGGGACGCCGCCGCCGCGCTGCACGGACCGGCGGCGCCGACAGAGACGCCTCCCTATCTCCGTCCCGCTACAAGCTTCGGCATTTCCATACCTGCCCCAGTCCCGGCGCGCACGAGGACGGGCGGTTGCCAGCACCAGGTTTCGATCAGCGTTCTCCGGGCAGCGCTCCACTTGGTGCCCCGGGCGGCGGGGCGCGGGGTACCATGATGAGCGGTTACCCAGACGGCGAGGAGGACTCGGTGGCGCTGCTGGCCCATAACACCGGCGGCAGCAAGGAACCGGAGCAGGGCAAGGACGAGTTGAGCGCCGACAAGGGCCCCGAGAAGCCGGACCCCACGCAGAAGCCCCCCTACTCCTACGTGGCCCTAATCGCCATGGCCATCCGGGAGAGCGCGGAGAAGAGGCTCACTCTGTCCGGGATCTATCAGTACATCATCAGCAAGTTCCCCTTCTATGAGAAGAACAAGAAGGGCTGGCAGAACAGCATCCGTCACAACCTCAGCCTCAATGAGTGCTTCATCAAGGTACCCAGGGAGGGCGGCGGCGAGCGCAAGGGTAACTACTGGACCCTGGACCCGGCCTGCGAGGATATGTTCGAGAAGGGCAACTACCGCAGGAGACGAAGGATGAAGCGACCCTTCCGACCGCCCCCGACGCACTTCCAGCCCGGGAAGACCATCTTCAGCCCGGACAGCTACGGTTATCTCTCCCCGCCCAAGTACCTGCAGTCCACCTTCATGAACAACTCGTGGCCGTTGGCGCAGCCCCCTGCGCCCATGCCCTACACCTCCTGCCAGATGTCTGGCGGCAACGTCAGCCCCGTCAATGTGAAAGGACTCTCGGGCCCGGCCTCCTACAGCCCCTACTCGCGGGTGCAGAGCATGGCGCTGCCCAGCATGGTGAACTCCTACAACGGTATGGGCCACCACCACCCTCACGCCCACCACCCCCAGCAGCTCAGTCCGGCCAGCCCCGCGCCGCCCGCCGCCTCGGGCGCGAACGGAGCCGGCCTCCAGTTCGCCTGCGCCCGCCAGCCCGCCGAGCTCTCCATGATGCACTGTTCCTACTGGGAACACGACAGCAAACATAGCGCCCTGCACTCACGCATAGACATCTAGGGAGGCTCCGGCCGGCCGCCGCCGCAGAAATGGCCTTGCCCCACTCCCGCTGCCCCTCTCCGGTCCCGCCGCCTTTACGACCCTCTCCTCCTCTCTAGCTACGGACTTTCTTCTCTCTGTGCCCAGACTGTCGCGGAGGGGAGAGAGCGGCCCCGCTCCGCCCGCAGTGTGACTGTAAGAGCCATCCCGGAATATGAAAGCAGTGTAAGTGTGGAAGCTTCCCTATGGGGCTACTGCCGGGCCGGCTGCGTCCCGGCCCGCTCGGATTTACCCATAGCTTCCCTGCTCTTGTGTGTGTTTGTTTGCGAGGGAGCGACGGGGGAGAGCATCTGATTAAAAATAGGCCGTTTAGCCCTTAAAATTGTACTCGTTTATAATTCGGCCGTGATCTTTTCGGGCTCAGCCTTGGGGAAAATCAAGCAAAGCTTGTAAATAAGGGAGGCGTTTTCATGCGTGGCGGGGCCTAGACACTGCCGTGTGCTTGCGGTACTCGTTCTCTTCCTCCTTTTCATCTTCTCTTTCTCCTTCGCTGATCTGTAAAGCACTCCGCTTCTTCCGAGCTGTGCCTTCTTCGTCAAAATAGTACTTGAGTGGGGACGGCTGTGACAGCAGGAGATGTGCTAAACGCTGGTTTTTAGAAACCAACAAACAAAACCCACCAGGGTCACTCGTAAATCATTTCGGCAGCGGTAAATGTAGTTTTAAAAGCAGATAATGTCCTCTAAGATCTTAAAACTAATTTTATACAGGTTTAAAAATATTTTGATGTTATAGAAAAAAAAAAGAAAAAAAGACTGTATCCTACGAATTGGAATATTTTTCCGAGTGCATATTGTCATTGAAAACGAAAGTTTAAACTATGGGTTTTTTTTACCTAATAACATGGTCCAAAATGGATTTTTCAGTAGATTCTGCTTTTTAATGCTTGCCCTTTTTCTTAAAAAGTTTTCATCCTTCAACTTTACATAGATTAATGTGGAGAAAAATAATAGCATTTATAGTGCAGGGGCCAGTTCATAGCGATTTTTAAGTGTTTATGTAAGCTGATAGATACTGTGGCATAGTACCATTTTGGGACCAACATTCCTAGACTGAATTAGCACTTTTATTGTACTATCTAGTGTTGTAAATTCTCCAATAAAATGCCTTTCCTTCTTTCCATATCGTTTTATTTCGCTCCGTTGCTCAGAGCGCCGGACGGAGAAGCGGCCGCGGGCGCGGTGAGACTCTCAGCGCTGCGCAGCCGCTCCCTGTGCTCCGGCCGTGCCTTTGCGGCGCTCTCCGCACGCCCGTTCCGCTGCGGGACATGCACGGGCTGTACTCGGCCGATGCAGCTCGGCCCGGTGGGGGGAATTTGCGGGGAGCTTTCCCTTCGCTCAGATGGCGGGCGGTCCCAGGAACGCCTCCGCTCCGGGGCGCGGGCAGGCGGCAGCACCTCGCCCGCGTGCCCGGTTCTCTGGGACAGACACAGGTTCTTCGACACAGAGTTCGGCACTGCTTTCGTTTCATCCTCGCTCTCTCGGAGCCGGGGCGCTGGGCAACACAGTGCAGCCCCAGGCCCTGCCTGGGCGCGCTGCGCCGGAGCCCATCGGTGCCAGAACTCGGAGCCGCTGTCGGATCTCACTTTCCTCCCTGGGCCAGTGGCTCCGGCAGCGGAGTTCCCGAGACCGGGGCCTCGCTCCGAAGCCTCCCCGCGGTTCGCAGGCAGCGGGCCCTACGCCGGCTCCCGGGGGCCGGGGAGGAGACGGGACAGAGGGACAGGAGGGGTGTTCACTGCTCCTTGGACGCCGACCTAGGCTAGGCCTTGCCGTCCCACGGGTGAGAGCGGGAATGCGAGTGTTCCACTTGTTCCGGGTTGCGCGGACGGCTCCCTGCCCTGGAGATAGGGTACCCGGGGCGAAAGCCAGTACCGGGGATGAGCGCTCCCTTCCCGCTGCCGAGGACCCGCGGCGGGACCCATGAGAGACGTGAGCCGCGGGGGCTGGGTGCGGACAGACCCTTGCCTGGCTGCTTGAGCATCTCCGTCTCCTCTAAGACCTTCTGCAGATTGCCCGCATGGAAGGAACCGGCAGCTTACAGTCAGTCGCACAAATCAGTGGGGGAACAAGGGGACAGGTCACTCCTTTGCCGCGATGGAGTCCGGTGGGAACAGCCTGGGAAGAAGGGCTCCGGTGCAGTCGCTGCGGACTGGAGGCCCTGCCGTGCACCCTGCTCACGGTCTGTAACCCGAACGGGAGAGTGCTGTGAAGAAGCGGTGTGGCCGATAAGCTCCGCTCTCGAGTGGGCTGAGACAGGGGGCTGCGGCAAAGGGGATCGCTGCGTGGTGCCGTGACCGCTCCGCGGAGTGCTCAGGGGGCTGCGGGATCGAGATGCTGCTCCGGGGGCCAGGAGAGAAGGAGCGAGCACAGCCCATACACGAACACTAATGTAACGGGACGCGAAATGCAGCAGCGGAGCGGCGGGCACGTGAGGCAAGGCCTCGGCTTACGCCCGTGTCACTCGCAGCCCTGTCGGCCGCAGCTGCGATCGGGACCCTCGCCCAAGGTCAGTGACTTTTCTAGGGCCCTCAGACGGGAGCAGACGGGAGCCGGCGGTAGTCGGTAGCGTGGCTCACAAGCCGCGACAAACGCAGGGCGAGCACGGGGCACAGGCAGCCCGGCAGCCGTCTGTGGGCCGCAGTCTTGCATCGGGGGGTCAGTGCCTTGGTGTCTTCTGGCTTATTCGATAAGTACTAGCATAGTCCTGCTCGTGTCCCTGGGGTTCGTCGGACCCATGGCGACCTCGCAGGTGAAACCCCTCCTGCCGCAGGAGACGAGCACGGGGTGAAGGGCACCGTACGGGGCTCCGCGGAACCCTACAGACGTTCCCCCGCGCCCCTTCTCTGGCTTTGCCGTCGCTTCGACGGGCTGCAGCGCCCCAGGCAAAGGCCCGGAAGCGGCCGGGGCCTTGGCTAAGGCGGTACCGAATTGTACATAGGTGCTGGGATAGGCGGCCCGGTGCCTGGGACCGGGAACCGCCGTGTAGACCCCGCGTCTGTTCCGGTTGCCGCGCGGTTTCCAGGCTTTGCTGCCCCAGAGGGAGAGACCGGGCCGCGCGGAGAAGCAGAGGTGGGCGGCGGGCAATCTCTGTTCCTGGACGAGGGCTCCCTCCCCAGGAGGGCACCATGCGGGAGTGTAGAGCAGCTTGGGAGCAGGCAGAGATGGCTTCAGCTTTCCGGGCCTGCTTTCACCCTCTGGGAGCTTTCCATTACGACTCCCTGGGCCCGCCAGGGGCGTGATGCGGGCGGGCAGGGCCAGGAGAGGCCACTCATCCTGGCAAGCCGCGGGCCCGTCCGTCTGTCGGACTCTATGCTCAGCCAGTGCACAGCTCGCCTTCGTCCTAAGGCCCCCGTGCCTTTCCCCGGCAGCAGCACGTCTCCAAGTCAGCCAGTGCCGCCATTCCGACTGTAGGATGTTTTCACGATCGTTTTCCGTATTTTATAAACAGAGACTGCGCTGAACGTAAACTCGCATGGTTTATTAAACAGCTACCGTGTCCCAGGCATCCTGCCCTCAGGACCGCCCGGGCGGCCCAGCTGCGAAACGCTCCCCCTCCCGGGCACGGAGGAACCGGGCTGCGGTGACTCCGGTGCCTTCAGCCCGCCCGTACCCCCGCCGCTCTGCCCCTCCTCTGCGAGGACGGGAAGGCACCGCCAAAGCCCGGCCGCAGGCCCGGGCCGGCTCGGGGTGGGTAGAGGTGGCGGAGGTGGCTTTCGCATCCCTGCTCGCTAGTGGCCGACAGTGACTTGTCCCCCCACGCCCAGCCTTACTGCGGTCGGATCCGCATCCCTGGACAGCTGTATCTGTGATGGCTGGGCGGGAGAGGGGTGATGCACCCACAGTAGGCATCCCTGTAGGCACGAATAGCAGGGGCCGGCGGGTTCCCACGGATACTCAGCCTTCCCTTGCCTCGGGTACCCCCTGCTCTGTGGTTCCCTCAGGAAACCAAGTGGCCGACACCGGTCCCTCACGGGAGCTGGCTTTGCGCCTTGTGTAAGGCCTTTCCCCGTTATATAAATGCCGACAGGAGAAACGCTACACGCAGCCAGCACTGCGGTGTGGAGTCTGCTCCCGGCCTGGGACAGCCGCGGGGTTGCTCCGAGGACTGGAACCGGGACAAGGAGGCTGGAGGCTGCTGGTTCGGCTGAGCTGTCGCCGCTGCCCTGCCAGAGAGGCCCCAGGTTTATGCAACGCTGGCGAGAGATGAAAGAAAAGCGAGGGCTGTTTTCTCACCGCACAAAGCAGTAAAGCGGACTCAGCCCTGCCGGTGTGGACCCCCGGGAAAGGAAAGGGCTTGCTCCCCCGGACTGAACTGGCTCACACAGTCCGCCGGTAGCTCCAGGCCCCGGGGCAGTGACGGTAGAATTTTTGCCTCTCCGATCCTTCCCGTAGCCCTCGAGCCTTGGCCGTGCTTGGCGGAGCTCTCGGCTCCTCGCTGTTACGGCACCGCATGGCACTGCAGGGCTGCCTTCTGCCTACGGCCTGGTTTCGGGGCGCTGAGAGACCCCGATACAGGGGCAGCGACCCGCTGCTCCCGTCGCGGCCGCGGGCAGGGATCCAGGAGGAGACACTCACACGGCTCTCACCTTGCATCCCCCTCCTGCCCCGCCCGGTTGCGGGCTGTTTAATACCGCCTGATTCCTGGTATTCTTGTCCGTGTTTTAAGTGGTGAAAAAGTCATTTCCAGTCCCATGGTCCGAGTTTCACCCTGAACTCATTGAAAAGAGAGTGCAGGGTCAGAACTGTTTATTATACAACCAATTAAAACAGGAAAATATGCAAAGGCTTCATTCAGTGAGATCCGGCCATTGTTAAGCCGAAAACGATATTTTTGTTTCAAAAATAAAGTACATTTGTTACTTTAAAAAATCTCCGCTCTGCCTGTGTGACGGACGTGGCTCCCGGCCGCTTTCCCCGCTGCCCGTCCGCCGCACTCCAGTGCCCCGGCTCCCCGCTTATCCCGGCATTCGACACTCGGTCCTGTGCCTCCGGAAAGCTGCTCGACGGGACGGGCGGTGGGCAGGGACCAAGGTGACCTCCTTTTCTCCCTGCCACGGGGCTCAGCTCACCCTACCAGTCCAGTCACTGGGTCCAGTCCTACCCAGTGGCAGAAGAGGCCGGCCACCCTCAGCGCGGGGAGCCGGCTCGGCAGAGGCAGGGATGGCCAGCTTGGTGCTGTGAAGAAGGCAATGAAAAAACCCCATACTACCAGGACCAAACAGCCCCACGGTCTTGGGAGCGATGTCCAGGGATAGAATAACCAGGCGTGAGAGCCCAAAGATGCGCTGCACAGCCCGTGTGTAGAGCTGAGCCCTGTCACGATGCCTGGACAACCCGTCGGGAGCTGCGGGGCTCCTGCGTGTGCGCTTCCCCCGCGCCTTCTCCGCACATCGCATCCCTGGGGCTGCGGGGCACCTCCGCGGCTCGGCAGGGCTCTGCGGTGGTGTAACATCTGCCCCGCAGCCGGCATGCGGCCTCACATGTCTCCCGGAGAGGCTCGACTCGGCGCCCGCCGGCAGCCCTTCTCGTCACCCGCGGCCGCTGCGGCATCGCCCCAGGTAGCCCTCAGGGATGGATGCACTTAGCAGTGACCCTAGAAATCCCGCCTGAGTCCGATGAGTTTATTTTAGTCCTTGGGCTGTATCAAAACCAGCAGCTCTCTTTCTTGTGGTTGTTTACATTGTGTCGGTCTCGACATCACAGCGGCCCTTCTGGAAGAGTCTTACAGAATTCAGGCAGGGGAAAACCAACCCAGAAGTGACTCGGAAAGCATGATGGCAAACGATTAATCGAATCAGAGACAGGAAGGCGGAGATAATCAATGAGTTTTCACTTAGAGTTTACTTGAATGGACATATTTTTCCTTTTTACTTTCTCTAAGTTTACAAACCACGCGGCCATTTATTAGCCCAACAAGCAGTTGCAGGATTTGGTTGGGTGTTGGGAATTAGTTCAAAACTAACTACGTATCGTCTGAAGCAGAATCCGGCTTTCGGCAAAACCTCGTGTTTGCTGCCACCCCAGCACGAGGGGATCTGTCCACTCCAGCCGCGGGGTTTGCCCGCTCTCCGCGAGACAGGGGTTCGAGGAACAGGCAGAACGAACATTATGGGGAGGGGTTCCTTGCTGCTCTTCTAATTGCACAGAGAGAAAATGCCGTGGGAAATCTCATCAGGGTGGCATTGTAAAGTGCGATGTCCTCCCTCCCTGCTTGGCTCTGTGGGGACAACCTCCCGCCCTCAGGTCCCGGCGGTTCCCGAGCTCGGTTTCCCCGTAGGGCGCAGGCGGGCACCCCGCGGCCCCGCAGGCTGTCCGAGAGAAGAGCCTCCTCTGGCAGCGGCTCCCGGCTCCCCAGCGGGTCCTGGGAAATGCTGATTTGCTGGAGGATGAATTGGTCACCTACCTTCGTTCTTTCTTTCTTCCCAGCGGGATTTTCCCACACACTGCCCAAGGATAGCTAATTCGGATCAATTCCGAAGCCACGGGGAAGGATACCGCATTTCTCGTTTACACGGGCTATTTTTGGTGGCATTGGGTGTGAATGGCCACGGAACCCTCTGGGGCTTGAGAGGGTGATTCGCTGGTGACAGCTCTGGCACTTGGCTGAGGCGGGAGTCTCTGGTAAAACGAGAGGCTTGGGTATGTGGGCTCTGGGTGAGCTGGGGAAGTGGTCCCTGGTTTCTAGGCTGATGGGGCAGCTTACACTTTTTCGGGCAACCGGTGAGCGCAAAGACCCGGGCTCCCGAGACACACCGTTCCCTTCACTGCACCGAACAATCGGGAACCTGTTGTTTAAGATGCTGTTCCCCATTTTTCCCTACAATAAGTGTGATTCTTTTAATTACTATCGCTCTGTTTCGTCAAAACCCAAACAACCAACAAAGGACGGGGAGAAGCTGAACCACTGCACGAGAGTTATCAAAAGGGGGAAGAAACACGAAAGGAGTCACTCGCCGCTCGTCTCTTTTCAGGTGTCGCTTGTAACAAGATGTCCAGGGGCAAAACAAACAAACAAACAAACAAACCAAAACATGTGAGCAGTATGTTTCCTCCGCTTCTGGCTTTTGGAGGCAATATCGCTGGGAACTTATCTCCCGGTACTCGACAGCTGGTACCTGACTTCCGACGGCTCCCGGCGCTCAGATCCAAACAGAGAGCGGAGCGTCAAGCCTCCTGCACCCCTCCTGCAGCCTTCCCGGCAGCCCACTCCGTTGGGGGGCTTTCTGCCCCGCCGATAACAGCTCTCACAGCCCAGGTATAGAAGCGCCTCTGCTAATGTTGGCCACCGCTGGCCTGCTGGCTAATTAAAGATCCCCACCCCCGGCTCGGGGCGAAACTGAGGAGGGCTCAGGGGACAGACAGGCTGAGGAGGGTGAGCTCTGGGCAGCCGCAGTTCTCCCGTAATTCGTTTTCTACAAGGTTTTTCAGGCCAGCGCCAGCGCCGTCTGCCCTTCTCATCATCCCCGAGTGGGGCCAGGGGGATACCCACCCACGGGGAACGGCCACCGGGATCCTCACTGACACCTGAGGGGATGGATCCCCCCGATGCTTTAACTTCTTACGGTTTCCATCTTGTGTCCCCGGGGCTGGGAGGGGACAAAGGCAGCCTCTCCGGATCCTGGTCGCCTTTCTGGGTGTTGTGAGATACAGGGGCATTTTCAAAAAAGGAAGAGGAGATACGAAAAATAGGGAATATTATTTGTAAGGTCTTTAAAAGCACATCTCATATAGAACACTCTCCTGCCCGGGATGCTGTTCTCAGTCTCACAGAGCAGCCATTCGCTACTCTTCCCCTGAATCAAGTGAGCTTGGTTTGGAAACTCCTTGATTTGCCTTTTTTTTTTTTTTTTTTAAATGAACTACCGTTCAGCTCAGCCCAGAGCAGCCAAATGTTGTCTGGGACAGTCACCAGTTACTCTGGAATAGAAATGGGAACCACTTGTTTAAACATCCTAAGGTACCAAAGTCTCTACAAGCCTTCACAGAAGAAGGAAGGGAGGGGGTCGTTTTGGGGTTTTTTTTGGTGGTTTTTGGTTGGTTTTTTTTCTTCTTCTCTTCCCCGAGCGTGAGGGGAGCAAGGGAATTATAACGAGGAATGTCTGCCCAGGCGGCTACAAGCACCATAAGATTTTGGTTTGCTTTTTTATTTTTTCCTCATCAGTTTTTCCATTCCTTGGGGAAAAATTTTCAGCATCTGAATCAAAGTGCATTATTCCAACTTTTTTTTTGTTATTTTGTTTTATCTTAGCTCTTTTTCATGTTTTCGTTTAAAAAGTGACAGATTTGGTAGAACTGTTTCCCATTAGAGGCGGAGAGTTCACCAACTTGCCTTTCTGATGTTCCATATTACATGTTTGGGAGTTTAAAGCAGGAGTTACATCCTAAGTAGTTACAGTTGCCTCTATACGGGAAGCCCTGTCGGCTTTATCTCCCTGTCGGGGCTCTTGCCCCGACTCTCGGTGTCCCGGACCGTCGCTGCCCCCTGCCGGGCCCGGCCCAGTATCTCTGGCTGCGGAGGACACTGCTCGGGCGGAGCGGGGGTGGCTCCAAGCCTCTCCATAGCAAAGAACAGGTTCGGTACCAGCCGCCGGCCAGGGCCCAGATGCTCTCCCCGCATCGTCCCACTGCTAGAAGATATCCCAGAGAAATGGTGGTGGGCGGGAGGTGTTTCCCAGCTCGCAGGGAAATCGTCTTGAACACCTCCGCCCCCCCGCTTTTCCCTCTCCAATTCTTCTTTTCCTTTTCCTGTTGCTTCCCCTCACATTGCTACTCTCCATCTCTCTGTAACAACAGCAGCATTCCTCCCAGATAACAGGCTTTTACCAGCACTCTGTTGTTCCATATTTTTAACCATCAACTTCGCCTTTAAGGAAAATCCCCTTGGTGTAACCTGTCATTCTAAGCTCTAGTGTTTGGAGTGTAGCCCAGTACTAGTAAAGAAAGGTGCAGTAAGAGAGTAAAAAGTGTCAAGTAATCTTCATAGCCAAATTTTTTTTTTGCAAATACATGCAGGATACAATAAATGGTTCTAAAAAATCTCCTTTTATCAACTTGTAACTATAGAAAATGCTTTTGTGCAGAAGTGCGGAAATTTTTGCTGTTAAATCTTTATTTTGTATTGCTGAGTCTCCAAAAATCATAATGGAGTCCATTGATCTTGAGTAGAAGGGCATATTTGTGATTGCAAAATGGGAAATGAGAAAGGAAAAAAATGAGTGGGTAAGGAAATATCCCTTCCCATATATTTACTCACATTTGTGAATGCATAACTGCAGGGTAGCTGTTACCTCAGCAGCTGTTTGCCACAAAAGCACCAAGCACTGTAGTTTTAGTACTGCAGAGTTTAAGGTGTGAGTAGTTTATTAGACACTACATGAATTCTGATACTCTTCATATATTCAGCTTTTGGCTTTTATTGGAAAAATAACTGATTCTTTATGAGATATTAAGGGAAGCAGAGTTTGCTGAAGTGGATTCTAGAGAAGCACAAGGCAGAGTAACAGAGTTTAAATTAAAGCAAGAAGAATGTCTTGGCTTTATCTGCACTGAGGCATGGTCCCTCTCTGAGGCCTGGGAGTGAATCCTCCCTATGTGAGTTCTGCTCCGGGGTAGGGCAGGGTTCTGCTGGTGGCAGGTCTGCCTTCCCCTGGGCTCAGCCAGCCCAGGAAGATCACACATATGACTCTCATCCCCATGTTCCAGCATTCATCCCCGCTGGAGAATGGATGAACTATGGTGACACTGCCACTGTCGCTGACATAGAGAGATAGGCTGCAGCTGAGCCCCTGAGACTTGATGTGGGAGAAGCCACCTTCCCTGTCAGTGGTGGAATGTCATTTTGCAATGGAAAGGACTTAGCTAGATGAGCACTCTGCAGTGAACAGACACATCTGCCTAATTCCCCAGGGTTGTCTTTTCCTTAGACCTTTCATCTTCTGAGTGGCAGAGCAGAGCTGAATTGCAGACTGAGCACCCACAGCCTGGGCAGTGGGAAGATGGGCTGCTGGCCACTTCTGGAAGGAAGGCACACACCTCACACTGGGAATTAGGGGAGTGGGGACTATCTTTATAACTGTTGTTACATCTGTATACTCTTCAAGCAAGATTAGGGTGCTGCTTGAATACTGCAGTATACAAAGCAGTCCCAGTTCCTGAGAGCTCCTGCTCAAAATATTCCTGTGGTGTTTTTAGTCTGCTGGCTACCTCTGACGGAAGGGCACCCTGCTGACACAGATCTTGTCAGGACTGATCAGCACAGGAGTAACAAAGCCAGTGCAGCCTCATCACATTAGCTGTGGATTTCTATTTCTGTTGATGCATTCAGTTAATGATGTTTATTTCCATTATCCTGTGCTCATGTCACTGTCGTGATTAACTTTTGGACTTCTCCCCAGAGAACTGAGTGAGATTAACTACTTACAGTCAGTAAGTTCTGGCTAGCTGTCAGAAAGAAAGCTCATCCACTTGAAACCCAGGTGGGACAGGCAGAAAAGGTAAAGCTGGGTGCATGGCTGTTTTCTCAGACTGCTCACAGGAAGGTGCCTGTAGATTCGGCACCAGTGGATCTGACACAATGTGAGAACTGTTTTTCTGTATCACTTACATCACGGTTGAAATGTGAAATGAGCTCCATGTGGCAGCAGCCAAAGGAGAGAAAAAGGAAAAAGTAAAAAAAAAAGAAAGCACTCTCCAAATGTTTCAGTTATCCCTTGAAGCTATATTACAGCTTCTACTGCTTTAATTGAATCAGTGTGAGAACTTTTCCCCTCCATTTTGATCGGAGCTTAATCTTTGTCCACTTTTTTCCAGAGACGCGCACATTTGATACCAAGATTTGCCAGGGACATACACACTTATGGAAGAATTTTAACATTGGGTTTAGTACTTCAGCTGCTGAAAAGGAAATGTCAGTACTTATACACCTTTGTCAGAAGCCATTGTGATTTTCTCACTCTTCTCTCCCGCCTTCTTTACAGACTTAACACCAGGGTGTGTCACAGGGAAGTTTTGTCTGAGTAAAGGCTACTCGATCTGCTCTGAGGATGCCACATATTAATTGATCATTTTTCGTCCACCAAGAATGCTAAGGAAAGCCCACTCAGTATAATTTGTTACATTTTAAGAATATATTTAGAAGTATAAAGGAAATCTTTGCACATTTCAAAGCACTGGTGCCATTACATAGAACAAAATTAATTGACAGCTGAGAAAACAAAAGTAATTGATAGCCAAATAGAAATCTGTCCTGTAAGTATTCACATATGCCAAACAATACGTGATCCACAAAAACATATGGCTCTTGTATCAAATACATGGAATCAAGTTGAATTATGAAGACTTTGAAAAGGTCCTCAGTTTAAATGTACAGGGCTCTCTGAAATGTCCAGCTAAGTTTAGCGCAACAATTAAAACCAGAGAGATTGTCAGGATGCATAGACTGGGGGTAGAGTTAATTCAGCATGAAGGAAATGAATGACTGGGAATGAGAGAGAAGAGCAGGAGAGGCAGGAGCAATAATGAGCAGAGAGATTAAATGCTAATAAAGTGGGGTTAGAGGGAAACAGGAATAAAGGGGGAAAAGAAAGGAAGAAGGAAGTGGGAAAAAAGAGAGGAAAAAAAAATTAAGGAAGGAGAGGAAATAGGAAGGACAAGGAGTGTAGCAAAAGAAATAATGACGTTTTATTGTGTCATCTGGCAGATTTCACTTCAGGAGTACAAAGGCTGGAATTGATCTAAAGGCTACTACTTACCTATCAAAACATGTGACAGACTTGGTCTTCAATGGTCATATATACACACTCACACATATAATAATAAAATAAAATTACATACAAATTGCAGTCTTTTGGGTGATCTGTCACAACTGTCCCCATGCTTCTGTATGTCCGGCAGCAGCGATGCCCTTCCTACGACCCCTGCTGTGAGCCAGGGCTTTCTGCTTCACTTTCCTGCTGGGTTCTGCCCTGCCTGCTCCCTGCTGGAAGTTTGTCGCTGGCTCGCCCTGGGGAGAAATAGAACCTGGTACCACCGCAGGGCGCTCCACTGAGCTCTCCTTGTCACTCTTTCCTTACGTTGATGATCACGGTAGCATTTTCATTTTGCACTGGCCCGAAGTGTGTCAATTGTGTTACTGCTGAATTATCTGGGGAAGAGTGTAAATATGTTCATCTAGTCTGTCCCTCTACATGCAAGCTGTTAGTAACACGACACAACATTTCAACCTCTTTTTGTCTAAAAAATTGAGTGATATTTTAATTTATCTATCTATTTTATAGTTTGACAGTGCTTTAATATTGATAAGAATCTACCTGCCTCCTATGAAACAGGCTCTTTCTTATATTAACATTGTCTTCTACCTTTGGCTTGGGGATTGCTTGGACCATCAGTCACGTGCCTTTGACTAAAACTATTTATACTCATGGCCACTAAGCTGTGCTGTGTTATTGTGTGAGAAGTAACACTCGGCAAAGCACAAATAGGTTGGATGTGACTACCCATCAGGTTTTACGAGGGTTGCCTCAGCGAGACAGGAGCAATAGGTGCGGATTCTGGCTTCGAAAAATGGCTTTGACACACATTCTTCTACAGCTGAGCATCCCAAAGGGTTTCTGACTCTTGCACTATACTGCCAGCCTTCCCTGCTGCCTTCCCACCCATGCACTCAGCTAACTCTGCTTATTAAATCAAGTGTACATTTTCTGCATCCTCTCAGCCAACCACGGGATCACTTTCAAAACTGCCCATAGTCCATAACTATGTTTTTCTCTTGCTTGAGGTCGAACTGTCACACTCACCACATCCAGTGCATTCATGATAGTGGAAAATTTCTTCATCTTGTGCAGTGGTTGTTATGTTGCTGGATGTCTACACGAGTGAGTGTAGCTGTATGGTCGGCTCCTGAGCTTGCACTGACTCCTAGTTTGGTGTGAGCCAGTCCAACTCCACTTTTTCTTGCTTTACAGGTTCTCCCCAAGGTGTGAGAAGGATCAGACTCTCTTTATTTTTGTACTTTCAAACACTGTGGAAAGCTTTGCTTTCTGTTCTCCAAAGGCATCCTCAGGTCCTCCCGTGATTGCATTTGTCCTTCTCCCTCCAGGGAGGGCACATTTTTGACGAGTCCAAAGGATTGGTGGATTTGTGATGAATGGTTTATTCCCAAGTGCTGCCAAAAACTGCAGCTCTGCATTTCACCAGTGACCTGTGCACTTCAATCCTATGCCCTCTTATACATGGCATTCTCCAAACAACTTTTTCTAGCATACAAAGTTTTCTAGTTTAAATATGGTTCACAGGTCCATGAAACATTACACGGACCTTTTCTGAATGTTTTTTCTGCGCTTTTTGCTGGATGAAAATCTGAGTTAAATTTTGACACTCTGTTTCACTTATCATCATTCTGATAGGCTTGTTGTGAGGACAAGTAACAGAAACATGGGCATTTAACACTTAACAATGTCTTATTTTCTTATTGTTTTTGGAAAAGGGAATAGAAGTGGAAAAACCTCCCATATGACTATAAATAAACCAGAAGGAAGTGAATTCACTATCCAAGGGAAAGCACAGCTCTCCCATGAAGGAACTGAGGGGAAATGCACCACTGCTCTGATACTGAGAAGCTCTTTTCTGAAGGCTGCAATACCCCCAAAATCTCTCAGGAATACTCAAATGTGCCCTGTGTACCTTGGGAGCATTTCTGATTGAGATGATAGTGAAAATGGTCCTTAGTCCATCAGTGTGGGGTCAGTGTCAGATTCATATTGAGGATACTTGAGAGGAAGGAAAAAATATCATATCCTGTCTTGTCTAGAGGTGTCATTTTTAGTGTCTGTGTCTGACCTCTTCTAGTCCATTGTACCTCCACCACTGTTGCTTTCCAACTCTTGATCTCTTTAGAATCCTTTAGCTTGTCGAAGTCTTAAATATTCGTTTACCTTATCCTCATCCCTGATCTGCTTTTGAGCACTATAATGACCTATAAGCCCAGTTCAGTCAAGAGCCAGGCATCCTCAAGCCACTGGAGATCAGTTGTCATCACCGAATGTAGTAAAAATGCAGAAGGTAGAAATTCTGAGGTAATTAAAAGAATGGTTATTGTAAAGAATTTCCTTATGTTTTTGTAAAAGAAGAGACATGGCCTTTGAAGGTGCTTTCCAACTCAACACATTCTATGATTCTGTGAAAAAAAAGGATACAGAATGAAACAAGCTAACCATATAAAAACTTTTCCTAGAGTCTTGAGGCAAAACTAAACTGTCAGTGGCGAACTGGAGATTAAATGGTTAAAAAGCCCTCCAGAATTTCAAGTTTTAGTGATTTTTGTGAGAATAGCAAGTGAACAGCAAACAGCTAAATGAAGTACAGTGTTGTGGGCATAACTGCATAGTCAGAAAATGAGTCATATCCTCAGTTTGGAGCCTCAAGTAAGTAACAGAAGTGGGTGTAATATCATCAAAGTATGAGCTTTATCAAGGATACCTGCAATATCTGCTCCAGCACAACAAGAGGGAGGCTTGTAATAGATCTCTTGAATGCATCGAGTTTGATAAAGTACAAATATAACTGAGCATCTTAATTTTATTTCCTTACCCCTGAAGATGGCAAAAGTTAGCTGGACTTAACAGGGACAGATGGAGGAAAGGGTTTCTAAGTGTTTGAGCAGCCACGGCAGCTCCAGCCCGACAGCGCGGGCGGCAGAAGGAGCTGGTCAGCTGCAGCATGAGGATGCTCCGGGAGGTAAGAGAGTGCTGCTGTGGGTCACACATTTCCCTTTGTCGGAAGGGAAATTGTCGCTGACATCTCCACGGAGATCACAGACAGAAATGCAGCTGTGGGAAGTTTAAATTTTGTACCTTAAATACGAGAGAGGTGAATTGCAGTGTCAGTGCTCATTTTTTAGTGTTCTACAGACCTGCTGCTGAAGAGAAATCCCTTGAGGATCACCCCTTCAGTACCAAAGAGGCTAGTTCTCACTAATATGTATTTTGTCTAGGACAGAGTGGAGAACTTGCATTTATAGAGAAACCTCGAATAAAAAAAGGAAAGACTAAGTAGCAAAGAGACAGAAAGAAATATCTGTACAGATATGGCAACGAGGAAATTTTTCCAGCTCAGCAAGGAACTCTAGAAAAAGGAAAGAAATATTATTAATAAATTCAGAAGAGGAACAAAATAAACTTTTCTTTCTCATACAGTTAGTTCATTTTGCTCCTATATTTAGCCTCTTTGGCCAGCTATAATTTCAGCATTAGGAAAATGTGAGATTATTTGAGTAAAGTGATATGCTGAAGTCAAGAGGCTCCCTGCCAGCAGAGAACTGAGGACTGCTTGTTTAAAAGATGCTCCTGAGGTGGTTCAGCTTAACCTGGTGCTTATCCTACGGTGAAGCTCTAATTTGATTCCAAACAAATTTGTTCTCACAATTTTTTGAACACAAGGGCTTTGACAGCTGTTGCTGACCAATGGATACTCAGAGCAGATTTGTGCCCACACCCTGTAAGGGATGGGAACAATGGACCAATGTGGAGGATGCTTTACACCCTTGTAAAAACTAACATATCAGCCAGATTGACGAACAATTCAGGAATGCACGAGTGCTATTCCCTTTCTTAGATGTGTTCTAGGAGGAGATAGGCTGTGTCCCTAATTGGGAGAAAGCTCCAACTGCTCTTTTACAAGGCAGAACTGCATCATACCTTGCAGCAGGGCAAGACCAGCAGTGGTGCAAGGACATGTGAGCTCCCACCTGAGCTGCCTTTATATTAAGTCTGGGATTGGACAAGATGCTGCCATTTGAACGTGCATTTTCTCCTTTGCACAATGTTTGACATCTCAGTCATGTTGCTAACCTACAACAGTAGGACAGTAATTGTAGCTTCTGTTATGAGAAAATGTTCATGTCACAGTTGACTTCTTCAAGGCCATATCCTTATTATTCAAGCTGACTGGGGAATTTTGATGAAGTGATTCCCTGGCCCTCTGCTCCCTGAGAAAATGCAAATTTATCACAACTGAAAGCTGACTCTTTTTTTTTTTTTTCATTTTGAAGACTTCTTGTATGTCAAAATACTCGGTTTCCCATTCAGAAGGAGAAAAAAACCAACTTATTATCTAAAAATTTTTGGCTGAGCTGTGTTTTCTGGGTAACAGAAATGTGCAGTAGGAAACTTGCCAACTGGCTGTTTTTAGCAACAAGCTGGGGGAATGACCCTGCATTGCTTTCGTTGCTTTCATTAACTCAGCAATACCAATTGTCAAGAATCCATTCTGATAGGGCTGGCAGAGCCCTGTGACTGCTTCCAACCTGGTTCAGTCCCAGCATCTGCATCATGGAAGGTCGCCCTAGTTGTTCGGCAGAGGAAGTGGTGAGACAATGGCCACAACAGTAGGAAGCTTTCTAGCCTCACCCCTGCTTCCTCCCTGCAGCAGGGGTATTACCTGCTCTTCCACTGGCTTCACCGCCTCAAAATCAGTCTGATTTGGATAGAGGGAGTCACATTCCTCAGAAATGAGATTGTTCTCGAGGTATGTGATCACCAGGGTGCTGCTGCAAGCTCTGAAGAAGCTGTTGCAGCATTAATATCTCCACTGCTGTCAGAGGAAAGGAGGAGAGAGTTAAGATCTAGTAAGTAAGCAGATGCTAAAGCAATTTCTGTCTCCTCTGTTATATCACACATCAACAGGAATGGGGTAAAATGCTTCTTTTATACTGTTTAGCATCTGGTATTTCAGCACATCTTGTAAATGTGCATTAGGAGAGCAGAATGTTGACATATTTGTACTTGCAGATTTGGAATGAGAATGAAATCTGCAGAAATGCAATGTAAATGAGGGATGTTTTCCAGAGGGGCTGAAGCTGAGGAAATGCAACACAGTGAGGCAGAAGCTGTCTCCAAATTTCAGGCTGCAAATGTAGGGAGATGGAGTGTGCATTGGTTTTGAGATGGAACTGGAAAGTGTTTAAACTTGTAGCTGCTTCTCCAAACCCTGCTGAATAGTGGGATCACAGATAACATTGTAGAATACTGATATAATGTGTTGGGTTTTAGCAGCCTGAAAGCCGATGCTATTAACATCTGTCAAAATTTATTGGTGCTTTGTCTTGTCCCCTAAGACATGGTGGTGGCCCTCTGACTAGTCACTTCACAAAGAAGCCACATGCTGTTTTTAGGGAAGCTGGGCTTTTACAGCTGAGACCTGGTGAGGCCGTGATACAGCACTGTCCCTCTGTAGCCAGGCTGCTATCAACTGTTTTCTGTTAGATCTCTTCTTGTCCATTACGGTGGTTTCTGGGATCACCACAAACCTGTAGTCAGCAAAGTTACTCTGTGTTGGGGCACTGAGGGCACTAATAGGCTCTAATTAATCTGAGCAGCCTCACTTGAACCTCCATCCACACCCTCACCATTGCCCCAGGAGCCTCTTTCAGCTTCTCCTAGAGCCACCAGTCAGGTGACATGGTTATGTGACAAGATTGCTAGTTTCTAGCTATGGTTACACTTTTTTCTGGCCATGAACCCTGTTTCTCTGGGTCCCAACTCACACTCTGAAATTCCAGCCTGACCTTAGACCTTCCCTGGAGGTGTAAAGAGGACAGGTATGTTGCTAGAATGGTGAGGAACTGGCACTCTGGACTGTGTTTTGACATGGGTGACGGGCCTTGGGAGATGGGCCTGATGCTGAACTCCCTCATCCTTGTGAAGAGAAAGTAAGCTCTGTCTGTGGGCAGAGGAACCCTTCTGCATAAGGTGGGTTTGTGTAGGAGGAGTCATTGTGGCCTAGAAGTCAGAGGTGAATTACAGAGGCACAAATTGTAAAATTCCCATCTGTCCATCCCTCTTCCCTGTGTTTCTCAGTACTTCATGGAATCACCCAGGTTGGAAGGGACCTTTCAGATCATGAAGTCCAACCATCAACTCAAAACTGGCAGCAACCGTTCCTAAACTATGTCACTTGGCACCACATCTTCCCATCTTTTAAACAGTGCCAAGGATGTCTGAATGTTTCCTTTGCCTTCTAGGTTTCCTTCTCTTTTTAAGAGCTATACTAGCTTTCATGTCTCCTTTGTTTCTTCAGTGCTTTGCTGGTGATGTCCTTTGTTTCCAGCAGTGGTTGATCAGGCTGTCTTTAAAGTTAATAGTGCTCCAAAGAGGTGCAAGGATGACCTGTTTTCTCTCTTCCCAGAAGGACTTTAGGCTTTTCTCTTTGACTGGAGAAGCTGAACTGAGCACCTTGGACAAACGCAAGGCTCCTGGGGGATTTCCATTGGAATTGAGACACCTCTCAGTCTTCCTTACTCCATGGCCAAGCTACAGGAGGATGTGTCTCTTCTTCTCAATGCTAGTCCCACTCTCTTCACCCTCCCCTCCCACTGAGCTCCAGAGCTAAAGTGGGGCAGCGCTGCAAGGGAGTGCAGCCAGTCCTGCCTCCCAGTCTGGAGCCATTCCCTAAAGGCGATGGAAAGGAGATGGGGCCGGGAAAGACTGCACCACACATAGGCAAAAACACACATATGGGGAGGGAAAGGCTTCGGTTGTTGCTGAAGCCTGGGTTATTGCAAGAATATTGTATTGTAAGAACTCCTTTATTTGAAAGGAACAAATGGTACCTTGTTTTGTGGTAACAGAAACTTGTTTTCCATGCCAGCTGTGAGGAAGTCCTCTCTTGATAGCCTGGAGATCTAGCGCTGAGCACTGGTTTGCAGCTTTAATGTTAAGAAAATGACCAGCTAGCCAGAGAGCAGAGCCTTGGGCTGTTATTGACTGTCTATCTGAGAGAGATTGCCTCCCTGCTGCATTCTGCAGTGCCTTTGGACCACTTGAGCATTACAGATGTTCACCTGAAGGCTCACAGGCAGAGGCTGTGATAATGAGAGGCAGAAAGAAAACAGAACTACTTGTCTGTACTTTTGCTGTGCAGGAGCCTGTTCCCTGGGCATAGGGCTGCTGGTCCCAGCCCGTACTCTCTCCAGAGTGGTCGCCTATCTCTGTGTTCTGTTAGTGAAGGAGAATCTTCCAGGACCATCTTCCCTGTGCTAATGAATACTTGCCCGAAGCTTCTGTTAACAATCATTCTGCTTCCAGGCAGAGTGTCTACCTCGGGCTGAACACGTCGCTGTGATGCTCCGCGGTTACTTTGCTCTTTCAGCCGGTTTGGAGCACTTTGTCCTGCGATCCGAGCCATTCCTCACAAAGGCTCCTGCGTGTGGCCTGAGCTGAGGAATAAAAAAACTCAGTACCCTCCGTTATCGGAGCCGTCCCGTCTGAAACGGTGAACCTTGGTGCCTGCGGGCCTCGGGGAGGTTCCCCCGAGAGCAGCGGACACCGTCCTGCCGGGGGACGACTTCGCCGCCGGCCGTTGCAGGCACCGCTCTCCTCCGCCAGGCGGCGCCTTAGGGCCCCGCCACCTACCCCTGCCGGCCGGGTACATCCCCGCTCCGCCTCTCCGTGTTCCGCACACGTTCCTCCTCGCCTCCTCCCTCTGCGGCAGCCGGATAACGTGAGGACTTTGCAGACATACCCGGTAAAAAAAAAAAATTATAATAATTGCATTCACGGTTTTAGACTGAAACTAAATTGTGTTTGTAAAGTGTCAGAGAGGGTACAGAGAGGCCCCGCCTCCACTTGTTGCTGCGGGACCGTGAAACTACCCTGAGGTTACCTCTCCGTGAGGAACCTCCCCGTGCGCGGCCGCTGCACCGAGCAGGTCCCCCCGGGGAGAGCAGCAACGGGAATCCGCTCGGCCCCGCTGCCAACTCCGGCAGAGCTGAAACTTCAGCGGCGTTTTTTGTCGAAGAGATATCAACTGTTAAGATACAGCGCTGGTTAATAGTTGCTTCTTGGGTATGTCTTGCTGTATTTGCCCATTGCTGAGGTCCTTAGGCCTTCTGGCATGATTTCCAAGGGGATTTAAAAGGATCATTTACAAATGCCTAACTGACTGTTTGTTCCCTTTGCTCCCAGTAGAACCGAGCCAACTTATAAATGCACATCCGATCCTTTTTGGATACAGTGGGGTCTCAGCTTTATTTAGATCTTGTGGGATTCAGTTCCATAGGTTAACTAGTTAACTGTGAATTGAATATATATGAGTTTGATAGTTTAAAATGTTGCCTTTCAAATTGTACTGAAGCAGTCCTTGGATCATTAAAAGTGGGTGACAGCTAACCCAGAGCTGACAGCAGGGACTGAAACAATATATGTCTTAGTGTCAGAACATGTTGAGCATGAGCAAGACTTGGGTAACTATGCATTTTTTTTCCCCATAAGCTGCTAGAGTAGCTGTAGAATGTCACATAATTACAGCTATATGTTGCTCACATATTTCAGGTTTCTACAAAACTATTTTATTTTTTTCACTGGCCTGTATCTCAAACATCCGGGAAACTTGTTGCTTTCTTTGTCCATAGCTACACATTCCTATGAAGGTTTTCTGAAGCTGTTTGCAGTATGACCCAGGTAGATTTTTGTATTAGCAATGTTAACTGTGAGCAGCAATGTCTGCAAACCATCGTGCCTTATTGCTTTATTGAAGTACCATTATCTCTTTAAATGCCTGATCTGGACTAGCCTTTATTTTATCCCCTGTAATAGAAATTTGCCTTGATATGTTTCTAATTGCAGTCAGTAATAAGAGACAAACCGCAATCCTTCCGCAGTAACTCCTCCACCAACAACATCTGCAGTGATTTATCTGCTGTTGCTCTGCCATGTACACAATGGGGTGAGCAATGGGTATGGTACTCAGTAGGACAGATAGGAGCACCAATGAAAAAAGCAGATTCAGCTATTGCTGAATGAACTGGAGAGTGCATTGGAGATGGAGATTGAAATGTCTCTTCCTCAAAGGAGTAGGGAGGGAATGTCAAAATGTATGCATTATTTTATAAGCTGGTATCCAGATTTTGTTGCCCTTATTTGAGGTTATCCCAACAGGCCAACCCTCAGACTTCAGTGAAGTTTGCTTATGTAATGACTGGGGTTTCTTCCTCTCTGGATTTTGTCCAGATCAAGCAGGGAACAGCTATCGGTGAGCTTCCAGTAGTGCTCTGAAGGTACGGCCTCTGCACATTAAAGAAAGATAGCGTTACTCATTACATGAAGTGGCAAAATCTGGCCTGTAGACATCACCACTGTGTTTCTACTTATGCAGAACATTAGTCATACGCCAACATAAAAAGATGCCAACTAAAACTTTTAAAGAAAGAAAACACTGCTTGAAGTCTGGCATGTGTGCTGAACATATATAAAGAAGTGTCTAGTAAGGTTTAAGGTTTTATAATCATATAGATGGATTTGTTAACATTCTATACACTTTTTTTTCAATAAGTGAGCATTGTAACGAGGACTAGAGTTACAAAGAGTAACTAAACACTGAAAACAATGAGACAACACAATGCAGTTGGATAAATCCATTTTAAGAGGCAATATTATAACATTAAAATGTCAACACTGTTAGTTCTTTGTTGTTTTAAAATTCTTCTGCTGTTCTGACACTTGTCTTTGTTTCCTTATGCTGTGGTTTTGTTTTGTTTTTTTTTTTCCCCGGGAGCTGGAAACATCAGATGAATGTGCTGCTCTCAGGATGTGTGGCTGCAGCCTCTGAGCCCAGTGTTACACCAGTAGTCTCAACCCACGTGGCCAGTTGTTTCACAGACATAATGGTGGTGTATTTATGTATCTCTGAACTTGTTTTTCAGGATCTGTGCCTGCCTTCCTATCATGGAGCTTGCTGCTTAACAACAGGAATAGACACTTGTCAGGCAGAAGCAGGGCGTTAGTGCAAAATGGAATTTGTAAGACTAAAGTTTACATGAGGCAACATTCTGCCAGGCAACAAAGGTAATTTGTTGTGCAACATAAAGGGGACTTGTGTGTGACAGACGGCAGTGACACTCAGTTACAGGGCATTGGCATCAACAGGCACGTGCAGGGTGCAGATCTGAGTGAATTGGTGTACATAGCACAGAACACAAAAGTTTTGTTGTTCTTACAGGGTTTTTTCCAACTTCAAAATCGCAGAATAAACAAATACACTGAGACCAGTCCTGCAGACCTTCATGGTCTGGACAGGACCTTTTTTGTTTCCTGTTGGGTTGGCCAGTGTCTTAGAAGTGACCATCAGCCTTGAGGCCACAAGATCAGGGTGTCACACATTTCCTGTGGCACTGGTACAGTTGTCAAGTCTCCTGCCAGCCCACAGAATGATAAGAAAAGACTATGTGCAGGGAAGGAAGTAAGATACACTTATGACATTGCTTACTGCTGCCCAGAAGTCCATGATGTCTAATCCCATGTGTTTCACTGCTGCTCTAAGCACAAACAAGCCTGAAAGCCAGTTGTCTTTCCTGCAGGGAGGCGACAGCCAGTTGCAGATAAACTGCCAGTAAGAGGGCCTTGTAACTGCCAGTAAGCTGGGAATAGAGCCATGGGTTATAAAGCAGTGTGGTTCATCTGCTTTGCCACAGTGCCTTTCAAAACAAATCTACCTTTTGTGTGATTTGGGCTCTTGTTGATGATGGCTGAGGCTGCTTTCTGCTTCCAGAGCTGGGGCTAGACCCAAAGATCCCGCCTGCTGACATTCCAGTGCCTTTTCACAAATGCTTGTGTAACTTGCTGTTGTGTATGTGTTCTCCTGGCCCACAACCAATGTTTCCCTTGCCATTCAGCTGGAAGAAACGGTGTGGGAGCAATCTCTTGCAGAGCACTGCAAAAAAAGAGGCTGGGCTTTAGCCTCCTGGTAAATTTATTGCAGGAGAAATAAGAAATCAAGACCATGCTACATGGGCTGTAAATTAGAGGACTAAGCTGAAGTTGTGTTAGTAATCTTTGTTCTGGCAATATGGCTTCTTCAATAGAGGGCCACAGAAAGGCAGGGGTGGGACTTTAGAATAGGGTCTAGGATGGCAGGACGAGGAGTAGTGGATTGGATGAGGGGAGATTCAGGCTGGATCTTAGAAAGAAATCTTTTCCTGTGAGGGTGGTGAGACACTGGAAGAGGCTGTCCAGAGAGGTTGTGGATGTGCCCCCTCCCTGGAGGTGTTTAAGGCCTGGCTGGATCAGGCACTGAACAACCTGGTTTAGTGGGAGGTGTCCCTGTTCATGGCAGCGGGGGGGGGAACAAGATAATCTTTAAGGTTCCTTCCAACCCAACCCATGCTATGATTCTGTGATTCTATGTGACACTGTCCCAGATGATATTCTGGAATAGTCATCATCAACCAAACAGCTTTGTGCCATGACTGCTGTGCTAATTTTGAATTAATGCTTGCTTTCTGCCTCAAATAGTAGCTGGGCCTGTCCGTCCAGGCCATGATAGGGGAAGCTTCTCCTGTAGGAGTGTCAAAGACCTCCATTCCCCTGTGTGCTGTGCTTCAAGCATCACTCGATGGCAGGATGTTGGAGCTGTGACTGTGCCAGTGACTCAGCACAGGGCTGACCACAGTTATATCCTCACTACAGTTATAACAGCAGCAGTTAAGGGCAAAACACTGAGTTGGCCACTGTCTCAATCAAGATACTTTATATTCCAGTGCCTTGGATAGATGGTAGTATCATCACTGTGAACTTACTCTCTGGAGCTTGAGAGTTTCACCAAACAGACTGAGATATCTGAAGAAAAGCTGTGAAACAAAGGTTGCTTTAGTGATTTACAATGTGGTATTGGGACTGACAACAAATTAATTCAAATTAATATGCAGTTGAGGATAATTTTGCTTTTGGTGTCAAACAGACACTTGTATTCTGTTTCAGACATGCCAGGCATCTGCCAGTCAGCAATGGCTTCTTCCCATTGCAAGACAGATGGGATTATCTGGCCCTGTTTTCCTTGTGTATTTTATTTTTCCCACAGCCCATTGAACAATAGGAATCTCATCCTACCACAACAGAAATATTTCATGATGATACTGGATTTTTTTTTAATTTAACAAATGTTAGTTTACTAACCAAAGTAATTAAATCTAATCAAATGAATATTGCATCATAAGAAGCAACCGGATTCCATACTGTAGGGATAAGAAGCAAAAGAATTAATCCTGCCTTTTATGCAGAAGATGCTATCTGCCTTTTGCTTAGTTATTGTGTTCATAATTAAAGCCATCCTTAATGTGCAATGCTGTTGCTGCAGCCCTTGCTATTTTGTGGCAGTTGTTAGACCTTATAATGAGGAAGTATAAAAATAGACACTCTAAATAGCATTACAGCAACTTTGCAGACAATGACTGTCTTAAAGTAAACTCCACAAGCATCCTGAGTTCTTCACAGGGAAACCCCTCACTGGCATCCATCAGCCTAAGCACCACCTCACATCAAGAACATGCTGATGGTGGACACAGTGCAGAGGGGGTCACAGCAGACTGAGCCACCTGGCTTTTCCTGCAGCACAAGCATAGGGTGCTGTGAGATTTTTCAGACTCAGGACACTGCTGTGCTGAGCCTTGGGTCCCAGAGAGGAACTGCTGCACCAGGCAATCCTGTGAGAGCTGCTCTCCTACAGGCAACGCACTGGGCAGCATTGTGCGGTGGCAGGTGATCCATCCATCCATCCATCCATCCCATGGCTGACCTGATGGAGGGTGGTCTTTCCACTTGAATGCATCTGCTTGCAAATGTTGTGCTACTTCATTCTCCCACAGTTCTGCTTTTGGGACCATTTCAAGGTTAAGGCTGTTAATGGGCCTGTGAGCATGATGCTTCCTCTCAGACTGCAAGGTCTGTGGCTCGGCATTTTCCTCCAAAAACTGTTATAATATTATGTAACATTATGTTAGTTGATTGTAATTGGGCAAGTATTGACAAGCAAGGAATATGGAAGAACTCAGCCAATTCCTTGTGGTATTTACAGGACCATCAGGACATTCTCACTGCTTATCACAAAATATGTAAATAGCTCCCGGCTCCCTTAATTGCTCAGATAGTGAGGCAAGACCTTTTTTGGGAAGCCTTCTTCCAGGAAATCCTCCTCAAGGTGTGTACAACAGTACAAGAAAAAAGCAAGAAGAAGAAAGGGCTACACTAGATAATGAGAAGAATACAAAGATCCTGGGTGGTGGTGAGCGGGAGCATGGATTGTCAGGATCAGAAGAATGCTAAATATGCTGATAAGGTGAGAATAGACTCTGGTAGGGAGAATGTAAATTGAGCCAGGCAGACAGGTTGGCTGCAGGCTGGAAAATCCAACTCTGTTAGTGGACATTCAAAGTAAGATGTCTTCACAGCAAGGGCAAGAAAAGGAGCAAGATAGACTTGTCTCTAGGGTATCTCAGTAATTGTTTTTACCTTTGCAAGCAAGGTGGCTGTGCCTGGGGAACAGTGCAGAGAAGGCTGATGAGGGGTGAAAGCAGTCAAGTAATAGCCAAGCTTTGGAGGAGGAAATTGGAAATTTGGATTAAGGAGCTGTTTTAGGGACACTCCAAGAAGAATTAGAGACTGAAGTCCCTTTGCTGCTGCTGAGTGTGATTTTTAAGTTGACACATTAGTTCTCTTGGCGTAGGTGGTCATACCAGGGTGTTGAAAAGAAGCAGAGTCCAAAGTGTGGTTTAACCTACAGATGCTTTAAAGCTGCTGGTAAAGTGTTGTCATTAGTCACTCATGGAGAGCTATACCTCATAAAAATCTGTCAGTTCTGATGCAGACACAAACTCAGAAGCACTGGAAGTGTCTGAGACTTACTGGTGGAAAACACTTCATAAAGTCCTGACTGAAACTGTTTCTCATGGTTGTTCCCTCTCAGCTGTTTATAAGCTCTTCATTACATCTGCTACCTTAGGAAGGTGCCTGATTTGGATTATTAAAGGGCCACTTCTGCATACAAAAGTAAGTAATGGCTCTTCCATGCAGAAAGAAATGAACAAGATGTTATTCCTTTTCCTTTAAGAAGCAGTTGTTGAGGACAAATCACAAATACATTGTGAGAAGAAATAAAAAGCTCTGTTTTTTGCCTGGATTAGTTCATTTACTCAATTTATCTGTTGGGAAAGAAGCTTGCAGCAGTGAAAAGGAGGGTCAATGCTGAGAGCATCATGAGTGGGCAAGGGAAGCTGGTGTCTCCTTGTGATGTGGTGTGAGTTTATGCTACATAAAATTCCAGGGGATAGGGGAAGGAAATGCTCTGAGGATCCACAGAGCAAGCCCATGGCTCCAGAGGAGCCTGAGAAAGGAAGCTCCAGGTGGAGGCTGCTTTGGCTTCCTTTGTTCTGTGACACTGTACTCCTCCCCAGCTCAGACCCCTATTTGTGACCCACATAGATGTTAGAGAAGATCTGGAGCTGCCATTGTTCATTGCAACCTATCACTCATACTGAGCACTACAAGAAAGTCAGGCTTCAAAATATATAATATTGCCACACTTTTAGCATATATCCCAACTTTATAGGTTTGAAAATCCTCATTAAACATTTTTGCAAGTACTATAATTTACAAAAGACCGTTAACTGAGTTCCTGTACTGATGAACATCATTCCCTCTGCTTAAGACAGCCAGTAGAACAGGAATATGAGGTTGAACGTGCCCTGTAGAATGTTCTAGCTCTCCTGCTAGGGCATTTTCTGTATTTAGGGTTTTCTTAGAAGCTTTGTCTGCTTTAGGTGTCAGTGACTGAGGGCACCCCTTCTGTGAGGGCTGCTTAATCTCATCCTTCTAGCTCTAAGAGTTGCCTCATGTCCCTGAGCAGACACCACTCAGAAGACATTCCACCAGATACATCCTCCGGTCCCCACCAGCAGAGCTTTGCCCTTTAGTATGTGACACATTGCCAAATGTGATGACTGGATTTGCACATCTGTGAACACTACACCTGAAATTCAAGCACCATCTCCCTAGCAGCAGCTCAAAACCCGATGGCTGTGTTGCTGATTGTCACAAGATTCTGCTGAAGTGTGGATGAAGAGTGTTTTGAGTGAAGGTGTTTTGATGGCTGGAGGTTAGCAAGATATCCATGTGTGCTGTGGGCAGCACCATGCTGGCTCAGGCCAGCCAGAGCATCTCCTGGTCTTGCAGAGGGTGCTGTGGGATGGCCAGTGTGTTGCCTGACTGAGTTTCTGTGGCAGTCAGAGTCCTGCGCCACTAGTGAGGAAGATGGGCCCTGTGGGGGGATGGTTGGATGCAGTGCCCTTGGTTGGCCGTGGCAGAGGTGGGTCCTGCATCCTCCATTAATGTCTGTATTATCAGGTCCTTTTTAGCCATTTCCTCTGGGGGAATTGGCAACTGGTGTCCAATAAACCAGCACATTTTATTGCAATAATCACCTTCCCTGGGGGTAGGAGTAAAGGGGAAAAGAGTGAGGGATAGCTGGTAGCATTTAGCATGACTTTATAATTCTCTGCCAAGTGCAAAGTCACAGAACCACACAATGTCAAGGTTTGGAAGGGACTTCGAGAGATCATCTAGTCCCACCCCCCTGCCAGAGCAGGAACATCCAGTGAGGTCACACAGGAAGATGTCCAGGCAGGTTTTGAATGTCACCAGAGAAGGAGACTCCACACACTTGCTGGGCAGCCTGTTCCAGTGTTCTGTCACCCTCACTGTGAAGAAGATTTTTCTTATGTTTATGTGAAGCCTCCTGTGTTCCAGCTTGCACACGTTGCCTCTTGTCCTGTCATTGGAGGTCAGTGAGAAGAGCCTGGCTCCATCCTCCTGACACTCACCCTTTCCATATTTATAGACACGAATGAGGTCACCCCTCAGTCTCCTCTTCTCCAAGCTGAAGAGACCCAGCTCCCTCAGCCTTTCCTCAGAAGGGAGATGCTCCAGTCTCTTCATCATTGTGGCTCTCTCCAGCGGTTCCCTGAACTGAGGTCATGCCGGAAAAAAAAGTGCTTGTAAAACTTAGGGGCTCTCCTGCTCTGCTACCCAGGGCAAGGGACCTGCAGGGCTGTGCGGGGCGGTGACACGGTCAGTCCCCGCGGGTCGGTCTCCCTTGGTCCTGGGTGCTCTGCACCGACAGCGCCGCTTCGGAAAAGCCTTAATGCTTCCCCTGTGAGGGGAGGGGGAAAGGCCCCGTCCCGAAGCCCACGCTGGGGAGCAGGCTGCAGCAGTCCCGCCGCCGCCCGATCTGAACGCGGCTGCGCTCGGGGCGGGGCCGAGGAGGAGACGGAGGAAGAGGTGGGATCGCGGGGCAGTGCTGCCGAGGTCGCCTTGTCGGTGGGGGACTGCGGGAGCTGCCGTTCCACCAGCCAGCCGGGTAGGATAGCGGGCTTTGTTTTTTCTTTATTGCCTTTTATTTCCTTCCCTCCGACCCTTTCCGGAAGCGGGAGTCCCCGCGGCGGGACGTTCGCCCCGGTGGCCGGGCGGCGGAGCCGCTCGACTTGTGTGCTCCGTCCCACTCGGTGGATGCCGGTCGAGCCACTTCCCAGCCTTGCCCGGCGGGGCGGACCCAAAAGGGGAATTCCGCCGCCCTGGACGTGCGGACCCATAAGGGGTCTCTTTGCGAGGGGGAGGGGATGAGATTGAAAGGATCAAATGCTGCTGCTTTATCAAAAGGAAACCACGGTGAGCAATAAAATAAAAGAGATGTGAGAGAATGAACTGCCAAGGAGTTGTGAGCAGAGAGGGTAATTTACCCGAAAGCAATGGGAGTGGGCTTCCAGCAGGAAAAACAAACCTCAGGTCTGGCGGCGGCCGGGAGGGGGTATGGAGGGTAGGGGTGTGTGGCTGGCAACGTGTCCGAGGCTCACACCTCTTCTCTGCCAGAGTGTGTCAAACCCTTCAGGGCGTTGGTAGGAGGAATTCACCAATTAAACAATTTCATCTTTTTTTTCCCTTAAATTTTTTCCACATGTGCTGTCCTAACCCGTGATCTCAAATGTTTTTGATGATGTAAAGCATTAGTTTTGTCTGTCTTCTGTAGCAAGGTGTTTCCCGTAGCTGTGGTTAATTGACCAGGTTTTTTAT
>VZTY01008708.1:0-51671 GCA_013400935.1 Turnix velox
AACATTTTGCTTGCATCAAGCTGGGCCCCGTCTTTCAATTGTGACAGCCCTGGAGGTGCTCATTCAGTACTTAGAACCTGGCAAAAGGCTGGTTGCTTACCTCTCCAGACAATTACATGAAGTGAAGGAAAGCTTTGCCTGGGTGCTTGAGGGCAGTGGTGGCAGTTGTTCTTAACATCAAAGAGACCTGAAAAATTCATGTGAGGTCTGAAGATGACTGTCTTGGTATCCTGTACAGTCTTGGCAATTCTGAAACAGAAGGAGGTTATTGACTCTCTTAGATTCCTGAAATATCAAGCTAATTACAGTAGAACAAGATGATGTCAACATTGTAACTACTAACATTGTGAACCCATCCTCTTTCCCAATGGTATTCAACCAGTGATGCATGGTTGCTTGGAGACAATGGAGGAGGTGTATTCCAGTTGACCAGACCTGAAGGAGGAAACACTGCAAAGTGCCTAGGATTCATGGGAGCAGCTTTGTGAAAAGGAGAATCCAGAAGGCTAGGTATGCAGTAATCACTGTTGATGGGATAATTGAGGCAAAACTACTACCTGCTGGGACGGTGGCAGAGAAAGATGAGGTAATTGCCTTGACAAGGGCCCTGGTATTGGCTGAAGGAATGAGGATGAACTTATGGAAAGATCTGAGGTATGGCTTTGAGGTAGTGCATGCTCATGGAGCTATTTGGAAAGAATGGGGACTGTTGACATGGCAAGGAAAGCACACCAAATATGTTATGGAAATTCTGAAGCTTCTTGATGCAGTAAACCTACTAGAAATTCCATTTCTATTCTATTAATTACACATCATAAGCACCACACACCATACCAAATACAAAATCCATGGGGATTGATGATGGGAATAAGGCCAATGGTATCATCCATCTATGTATGGAAGCTTGTGAACCAGAAGTGATAAAAAGCAGTTTTCCAATTGATACTTAGAGTATAAATTAATACATCTCATGTTATATGTAACTGTTCTCAATAGTAATATGGAATTGCCATATATTCCTCTGCAATTAACTTTAATTCAAGAATAAACAACTGCTTTGAGTCAAGCATTTTCATGCATTAAACTCACAAGGCTAAATACTGCTTTATTGATGAGTGGATACAGTTGGCTTTCCTATTCTGCATAACAAAAATGAAGTGAAATGGTAGCTAACTGTACTTCTGTCTAAAGCAAAGATTTTATAATTCAGTACATTTTTTGTAAGTCAGAATGTACAATAATTGTAACAACTTTTAACAGCTCTAGCCTCTTCCTGGAAAACACCACCCTGTCTTGGAATGCATGGTTATTGCTCATGCAGTGAGAGTGGAAAGCCTATATGCTATTTGGATGAAGTACGTAAAACGAAGTAAATTATGGCTTCTAGTTTTATTTTCTCTGCCATCTGTTGAAATTGCATTACTTTGCAAAAATTAGTTCATTTCATAAGTTTATAAGATGTGCACATTTTAAACATTTTTTTTCTTCAAAGTACTTCAGAAGTATTGCTGACACTAGCAAATGAAGATAGCATGTTTTTCATCTTCCCTATCTAAGAAAGACTCTTCTCTCAACAAGTGAGGTAGGAAAAAATTTTGCAAAATGAGAGAGAAGCTTTGCCAGTTTATCTACCAAACTTCAGAACAACTCCCTTGTTACAGTGATTAAGTCTTTGGTAAGTGATATATACTGTGCTTTATATAAAAACAGAGCAATGTAATTTTTTTCTCTATTTAGCTGTGGACTGTAAGAGATAATAAATACAGTATTTTACTCCATAACTATGCTTAGATTATGTTCCCATTAAATAACAATTTAAAACCAGATTTTGATGCACAGATGCCATTGTTATGCTTCATGGCACACAGTCTAGTGATAATCACATCCAAATTCAGTGTAATAATACAAAATAAATTTATGAAGCACAGCCATGACATTATAGTGCAGCATTATGTATTCAGAAAGTGAGGACAGCAAATTCCTGTTGGATGGTGGTATACGTTGCTCGTGGTAGCCTTTTCCTCTTCACCTGTATTTTAATTTTGAAAATAACATATGCTTTATTAAGACTTTGGGCAATCACTTCACAAGTGATTTATTTATAGACAAGATGGACTTTTCAAAAAGAAGGTGACAGAATAATAAAAATATCTTCTGCTTTTCAGATAATAGTACTCAATTTGTTCCCCCAAACCTCAGCATCCATTCCTGTTGCACATATTTTCATTGTTCTAATTTAGATCTGCCTAAACTCAAATAATTTCTAATTGTGTTTCTGTATCAAACTACTCTCAGTAACTGATTTGAACCAGACCACCTCATCAGTGGTTCTGCCCCTCACTGAAAGGGCTGTGAAGGCTTCTTGGGACTGTTTCTTCTCATTGTCTCTTCAATGGATTACTCACCCTATCAAGTCCTGAGGTCAGGTGTGAGTGGTGGCTGCTATTGCATATTCCAATGGAAATCCTGAAAATTCTGAAAATTCAGATCTATGTGGCTGTACCAGGAGAAGTGTGAGAGTATAAATAGTTATAAAACCTGAAGAGTCCTTCCAGAATGCTTAATTGCTTACAGAATACAGATAGTAGTTGTAGCTCCTAAGGTGTCAATGCTGTTATGTTATATACTCAGTTATTTGTGATATCCATAGAACGCCTGCATAGTTTCGTATCTGATATATGATATACATGTTTAAGAAGTTTTAAGGGCATATTCTTTGTGTGTATAATTTTCCCCTTTGTGTAAAAGACACAGCTATATTTGCTTTTGTTTAAGACTGTCCTCTGAAGAAGGGCTTCCTCTTAAAATAGTGTGTGCTTTTTGGATTGGGGGAGGTGTCAGTCTTCATGTGTGTGATATGGCATGTATATTCATGCAATCTAAATAATGGTATTTAAGCTGTGGTTGACTATGGTCGGTGATAATTCAGGAATAATATGACATACTGATTAAAATCCAGAATGATGCTGCAAGCAAAGAGTTAAAAAAAAAAGCAAAATTAATTACTGCAGTCTGGTGTTATTGTGGATCTTCTTGGTAAGAGCAATGAAAATTTAATTAGATGCTTTGTTTTTCCCTGGAGTATTTGACCTTGTTGTGTCACAGCTGACAGTAAAGAGCTATAGCGGGGTTCATTTAAATTAAAAAAAAAAANAAAAATAGAGCAATTAGAGCAATGTGGTTTTTTCTAGTACTGTCATGTGCCTTGCAGTGATTTGGCCTTACTGTGGTGGGTAAAAACAGCATCTCTGTCCACTAGGCCATTATAAAATATACGTGATGACATCATTGATGTAGCTTAGGGAGAAGCAGATCCTGAAAGGAATAATGACTGGTTGCTATGACAATACGCCCCTTGCCAGCTGCTGATTTGTTGTTACTCGAACACAGGGTTTTACGTTCAAGAGCCCGGCTCTGCGTGATAAGGTCTGGGTCTTCCTGGTTCAATCTTTTCATGCTTGTTCATCACACAGAGAGCTGGAAGCTGATGAGGCCAAATCATCAACAGAAAACACAAGCAGGTATGTCTGGCATAAAAAAAAATTTAGCAATCTGTTTAGTAGATAAAATGTAGGTAGTATTTGGAGACATACACAAATTGAAGCAAAATTTGCAATGCTGTATGGTTTTGAAGGAGTATCTTAGAACAGTAGCATAATAGCATGCTTAGCTAGTTTCAGACATGGAAATCAGTAAATAATTTTCTGTGAAAAGTATCTTCTGCTTTTCTTTTTAGGAGTGTATAGAATAGGAACTAAAACCTTTTAGGTTTATTCTGTTCCTATTTACAGCTGTTCTAAATTATTGAAAACACTGCAGTAGGATTAAAAACCTTATCTGTCTCATTTTTAAGGCGATAAGCACTGTTGGATGAATTAAATTTGCACAGAGCAGCTTATCTGTTCCAAGGATTCAGTTCCTAGCCTTTATTATCTTTTACATAACATATAAATAATGCTTGTCTCTTGCATGATACTTATCTCGTGTACTGTGAGTAAATGCAGATAGTTTGGCTTCACAGTTGATTGGTATTGTGATATTGTGTGTGCTACTGCAGAGAGTCCCTAAGGAGCTGCATAGCCCTCTCTCAAAATTTTAACAAGCAGCTCGTCCAACAAAAAGGATGTTTTGTTCTGAACCTTTCTTTGTTTTGAAGTACAGAAGTATTCTGAGGCTGCAGAACTGATGATGGGATTCAAACTATGGTTGACTATTAGATTTGACAGTAGCCTTAGAAAAGAAAAAAATGTTGTTGAAGAATTCACTAAAATCAAATTACTTTTGATACAAAGAAGAAATAAACATCTCCGTGTTCTTTCTGCTTAAGGCATTAGTAGCCATGATACAATAGTTAGAAAATTGTCTATGCCTCTAGATCAATTAAAATTTTATTCTGAATTACATGCTAAAAATGCAGTGACAGTCATTCTAAGCATGATTTAAGGACGTAGCCAATATTTAATTGCTGCTTTTATGATTTATTTCTGGATTATAAAATCCTTTGGAAGCTGAGGAGCTTTAGAAAGAAGGGGTGGGGATTATGTAGGAGTGTTTTGTCTTTAGGATGATCATGTCCTTACTGTAAATAATGTTTCGGCTGCTTTGCTCTAGTGCTTACAATACAAAAAATATATATGACCTATGTGTGTCTTAGTTGTCCAAACTTCATCTTGCAAGAAACTGTTTTGTTTTCTTTTAGATTATGTTGTAATTCAGAGCTAGCACACATTTTGTATGTAAACAGATAGGCATATTTGTTTGGATAAATTCTGTGGTTTTAATTACAAGAAAGGGATCACACAACGCTGTTAGACAAATTTTAATCTTCATATTAAATGCATCTAGGATAACTTACATCAAATTAAATCTTAATGTTTTCTGGTGGTAATTTATGTTCTAGAGGGAACCTTTATAGAATTAGAAGGCTATCATAAAGGAGAAAAAAATGCCAAAAGACAACAATTTATATTGTTGGTGGTTGTTTATTCACAACATCTCTTGTGTTTTCTTAGGCACAAATTTATATGAATTTTGTTTTAATATATTGGTATGTATTAATGTGCAGAGTCATTGTTAGAAAAAGGATTAGATCCCTGGGGTGCCATTTTTCAGCATATCTTTTGTGTGATTTTACAGACCTATATAAAAATTATTTTTAGTATCTTCAGCAAGAATTCAGCAGATTTTTTTTTGTGTTATACAGATACTTTATTTGCATGTACAATAAATAGTGTATCAGAATATGAGGCACTGAATGCTTAAATTTTTAAAAATGCATTTTCTGCAAAACCGTTTTTCAGCTGAAATATCTGAAATATTAATGCAGTAAAAAATCAGCGCTTATTGATTTTGAGTTTGTATGGTGTCTATAAAAAACCTTTTTTGTTATTCTACAAGCACAATTTATTTAAAGGCTTTATTGAAAAATGCTTCCCTCAGAGCAGACTAGTCAAAAAACAAAAATGGCAATCACAGGGATAACTCTCATGACATTGCACTGCATGCTATTTAGATAGAGGCACTACAATCTTACTGTGTACATTTAGATACTTTGCCTCTTTTGAAAAATAATGTAATTTGCTTCAGTTCATTCTTTATTTATATATTTCCTGACATCACTTAAAAGTCATTAGTACTCTAAATTTGAAGCTCTCTGTTTTTGTAAGATGGCATGTACACTTTCAAATGCATCAGTACAGTGCAAGCTTTAAATGAGCTGATCTTGTGTAAACAACACTTGTGTCTTACTATGGACATGGGGAAACAAGAGTTAGAAGTCCATGTGACTTCATTAAAGATACAACCTATTTTGTTCTGAACATTAAAACCACATCTTTCCACTTAACATTTGCGTTATCTCCAAAACTAGCATTCCTAGAGTAGTTACAGGACACAAAGAACCACTTTATGAGTTCATATTATGTTAGTTGAGTGGTCTGGATTTTTTTCCTATCTCACTTCTTCATTGCTAAATTGTAAAAAAACCTGCTTGTCATTTTCACAGCTGCATTTGACATGGCTGATGACTGAAGATGTGGCAAAAAACCTGTATTTACTAGTTCTCAGGCAGATAATTATATGCAAAACTTAAAAATATCAGAAGCTTGCAAAAAAACTATTTTCATCATATGTTTTAAATTCAGCATTAATTTGTCATATTGTTTAGTGCAATTTGCATTTGATAAGTCTCTATATCTAATTTTTTTTTTTTTGTGAACTGTTATTTCTGCAGAATCACTAACCTTCATATCTGGAAACATGTTAGGACTTATCCTGTGATCTGCTGTGTTTTCAAATAGAGAAGCACAAATAATAAAAGACAGGAATTTGTGTTGAGAATTTCACATTTCCCAGAGCAAATGTTTTGTTACTGACTTAACGAATCTCTTCTATTATCACAAGTCATCACAGCAGTGAGTCTGTGACACTCCTTGCCCTGAAAAATGTTTTTTCAGTGGTTTCAGCAACTCTTCTACTGAGATTTACACACAAAACTACATTACTGTTAGGAAGAAAAATAGTTTGGGTTTCACATGATTTTAGAGTCCTGGATATATTGCAATGACACTGGTATCACAAAGATTATGTTTCATGCAATTAATTCTCCATATTTCAGTATATATCTTTACCCTAGAGAAAACAATTAATATTGTCACTTTGGTAAATGTGTACTTATACCTCAAAACCAGAAGTTATCTTACTTCATCAGACATTAGTAATATAAATAAATATCACAGAGTAAGTTGCCTGAAGTAAAAGTTAATCTCTATGTAGATATTTCTATGTCCTCTTTATAGAGCAGTATCTCACATTAGATTTACTGGGCATTCTATTTCTGGTACTTTTATGTCTTTGAAAGCCATCAATATGAATTAAAATATAATCTTAAAAAAAGATATTTCTATGCTGAAACTTGTTGCTTTAGAAATGTATCAGAAATTAAACATTATGGATAGTTTGGTGTTATTTTCCTCATCTTTTTTTCTAGCTAAACAAATCTATTACTGAATCTGCCGGAATAAGGAATACTTCCCAGACAGAACACAGCAAGAAAGATTGCTGGGGAGATTCTTCCATTAATCAGGATAAAATGAAATCTGATGGATTAGGAGCATCTGGACATACATCAAGCACCAATAGAAGCACTGTTAATAAGGCCTCAAAGCACGAGGATGTAAAGGGCAAAGATGCCAAAAAATTAGTTTCCAAGATTACTAAAGATTCAAAACCTGGGGAAAAAGCTGCTTCGCCAAAGGGTAGAGCTGTTATAAAGACAAAAATAGAAAATAATGGAAATGTGAAGGCTGAAAGCATGCTTACCAAGCAAGATATGGACAAGACTTCATCTGCAACTGAACAGAAAAATTTAGGAAGTGGCAAAGGACTAAAGAACCATGAAGGGAAAATTGCAGGTGCCAGACCTAAAGTGTTGACAGTAACTGCAAGTGTGCAGATCAAAACAAAACCACTGAAAAAAAACACTGGGAAGGAATCTCTTTCCTTAGTAACTGTGGCAGGAACTTCCAGCAAGTCTGCAAACTCCACCATAGACATCCAGACTGCCAGCGAACAGACAGAAGAACCCAAAGAGGATAAACTGGTAGAAGTGAAAAAACAAACTGGTAATTGTTGGATTGTTTTAAGTCTCCTTCTGTTTTGTCCCAGGCTAGTCATACACTGAAGACCAATCCAGGAAGCTTAAAGCTTTTAAAAAATAACTGGTGCAAACTGATAAGAGTCACCTTCTTCCCCTGTAAATAAGTATTAACTTGAGATAGGAATATAAAATTTCTCCTCTATTTACTGATTTTATTTTATGATCAGCTGAAAGCCATATAAAGTGGTAAATGATGCTCTTTTCAGTCGTCGTTATTCTAATTCTTTCTGCAGTTATATGCAATGCATTTTCTCTTGTAATTAACTTTGGGTTTACTTTATGATAGCAAAAACGAAGCCATCTGTGAAGACAACAAATGGAGTCATCAACAACAAAAAACAGTCTGAGCTTGAGGCTACTGTCCCAACAAGCAGGTATATGGCAAACCAGTATGCTTCTTTACACACAGGTAGATGTGCATGTGTTGGTGGAAAAAAAGTTTCAGAAGAGCTATTAAACTTGCTGATGTGTCAACATTTTCTTTCTAATCAGAGAATGGTTGCTGGTTGCATTTACCAGCAAAACTCTTTGAGTTAGCTATTGAAAATATTACTGTAAATATAAAAATGGTTTAGCATTTGTGTTATATTATTTTGTGCTAATAATTTCCAAGTTGTTATAAGTCATACAGAATTCTGCACACTGAGAGAGTTAATGACTACACATGTTGTGCACTGATAATTTCATGGTTTGTTTAGATTGAACTGGACAGGAAGACAGCTGAAGAACTGTGAAATTGTGAAATGGGTCATTATATGTATGTGTGCATATATAGATATATGTATGGACACATATAGGTTTTATTTTCAAAAAGTACGGCTTTTAAGTTGCCTTTTCAATGCTTATGTATGTGGGCGTTTAAAACACAAGTATTGCTTTTTTAATTATAAGTAAACACTGCAATATCTTAAGCTTGGAAATAACAGATGTAATAATTGCTTTGCAGTCTGACAAAAAAATCATCTGGAAAGGGGTGTAATGAACAAAATGCACAAGGTGTTCTAAAGAAAAATGGAAATGTGAGTAGCAATTCTGCAGCACAGCAAAAGGCTCAAAAGACACCTACGAATTCTCCCAAGAAAAAAGGTAAAGTTTCACAACACAAAGGAATGGTCTGCAAATATTATGCGAAGCATATGCTATATTATACATTGGTCTTTTTCTGTTTTTTTTTTTTTTTCCTTAGTGCAAGCATTGTCAAAATCTGAGAAATTGTGTTTGTTTTCCATATTTCAGTTTTGGTGATCCTGAACTGCAAAATGCAAATGAACGCTTGTCAGATTCATTGCCAATTGTGCTTTTCTCCTGCTTGCAGAATCTTTTATTTGCTGATCTCCTGCACTTCTGCACTTGGAAGCATGGCTGAATTCAACAGAATTTCTATAGGTCAAGCATTTGTAATATGCATTAAAGGTCTGGTCTGCAGACTTCTTTATGAACTGTTAGTTTATGCCTCCCTTTTTTGGTGATACTATCCTACCCCATGAACAAATTCTTGATTTCATCAGCTCTTTGTATCAAGGGTGGGAAGGGACATTGTTGACCCCATAGAGGAAACTGTCCTTCATAAAGATATGGTATTAAATATGTAACTTCTTTTAATCCCATTTGGACTTAGAATTACTTGAGGTGGAAAGACTATTCAAATTATATTATCTTAAATATCCTGCTGATTTGTGTTCATTAAAGATCTTACAGTATTTACTGACAGAGCAGGGATATTCATTCTGACATTCCAATCACATTTATAGCTAATTTAATTATTTTCTGCCTACTGTTATTTCCTCTACAATGTAAATTGAACACAATATTCATAATTTCCTGTGCTAAGTTGCTGTGCAGTGTTTCTATGCACTATTAGCTGTTGCTTTCTACTCCAGAGATGACTACTACAGTTCCAGGCTGAAGTAATTCTTCTATGTACAATCTACAAAGTGCTTTAGTTTTTAAGATGGATTGTAAATGCAAGATGGTATGTTTTGTCTATTGTTTAAGATATCAGTTCTTAAGCCATAAACCCTTCTACTACATAAAAAGTTGAGTAACTTGCTTCTCAACATAAAAAAACCCCTAACTTTGACTGGTATATACAATCCTTAGAGTATTTTTTTGTATTTCACTATTTGCTAGGACCTCAGGGGGAATCATCAAATTCTTTGAAATCGGGATTTTTGTCTCCAAAATGTAATGAAGAAAAAAATGTGTTACAACATCTGCCTCATGCAACAGTCCCAGAAAAGCATTCCTCAGCCAAGAAGAGGAGTGTTAAGCAGTCACAAACACCTGGAGCAAAAGCCATTGCAAAAATAACTCCTAAAACTCCATCAAAACACATTGAAAATACTAATAATAAAGATGCCAAACTGAAAACAGCTGGGCAATTTGTGTTAAAATCTCAGTCCTCTGCCCAAAAACATCCAAGGTGTGAATCTCCTGCTGTCCAGAAGAATGTGCACACTTCTGACCATGGAAGTTCAGGACAGAAACTTGAAAAAAACATGATTGATGCTGTGGCAGGTCAGCTTCATTATGATAATGAATTCTACCCTGCAAAGCAAAGTGAGTCTTTAAAATCTGTGATGCAAAGTAGCAGGAAAGATAAACTGCTGGTGTCCTATCAACCCAATAAACAAAAACTATTGGATCCTTCTGAAAACATGGAGCACAAATTGCAATGTGACTCTTCTCCTCTGATCATGGAAGAAGCTATTTCTAAACTGTGTGTTTCACTGCAAAAACAAATGGAAGCAAGACAAACCTGTGGAGATCAAACCTCAGTTAAACAGATTGAAGGCACAGAGAAAGATGAGAATACAGATGAATTTCACTGTCATGCACAGTCTTTCGGTGATGAATACTCAGATTTTTCCAATAAAACCAGTAAAAAATCATCAGAACTGGTGAACTATTCAAAAGCAATGGAAGTCTGTACGGAACAAAGTGATAAATTAAACTCTGAAGCAGGTCTGAACTACAGTGAAAATGCTTTACTGAGCTTTTCCACAATGATAGCCAATAATGAGGATGAGACATCATCTGCTCAGATTCATATGGAAGCATTTCTTACAGCTGATGAGTTGTGTGATACATCAACCTTGACCAACTACAAGTCAGTTACAGCAGATTCAGACGATGTTTCAGAATGTTCCACAGAACAAATAACAGAAAAATATTCACCCAGTTATACAGAGTCTATAGATCCTACAGAAATATCTGAACACCATGAAAATCCAGAAACTCCTTTTGTGGACCGCTGGACTACTGGTGCACTAGATCCAAAAGAGAGTCCTGAATCAGATACTGGCAGTGCAACCACATCCTCTGATGATATAAAACCAAGATCAGAAGATTATGATGCTGGAGGCTCTCAGGATGATGAAGGATCCAATGAAAGAGGGATTTCTAAATGCAGCACAATGTTGTGCCATGATTTCCTTGGAAGAAGCAGCAGTGATACAAGTACACCTGAGGAATTAAAAATTTATGACAGCAACCTAAGAGTAGAAGTGAAAATGAAAAAAGAGGGTTCTGATCTCCTCCGTGTTAATTCAACAAGTGATGATGAAATTCCAAGAAAAAGATCTGAAATTTGGTCTGCACGGACTGATACTAGAGAGAGCAAAAGTTCTACTTTTGGCAATGCACAGTTTGCTCAGGAAGCAGACCAAGTTTCTTCTTCTGCTGATGAAACAGAAGACGACAGATCTGAAGCAGATAATGTTGCGGAAAACTTTCCTCCACCAAAGGTTCCTACTGAACAGTTCCGAGGAATTGATAACTTAGCTTTTGAAGATGCAACAGAAAATGATTCTGCAAGTCAAACCTTTTCTAAAACTAAATATTTCAAGCGATCTGTTTTACTTTCAGTAGATGAATGTGAAGAATTGGGATCTGATGATAGAGTAGAGACACATTCTTCACAACAGCATTCAATAGACTGTCTTACTCTTCCAGAAGTATTTGACAGTGTTTCTCAAGAGCACGATGGAAATAGTTGTTATTCAAAATACTCACTGGAAATTGAAGAAGGATTCCTGGATTGTAAACACCATGAGGATAGAGACAAAAAATCTGATAAAAGTGAAAGTTCTCTCCTACATCTTCATGATACTAAAGTACTGGGGAAGGTGGTTGCTTCAAAGACTGAACAAAATTGCCCAGAGAAAGCCTATTCAGCAGCTAGTCCATGTCCAGGAGAAAAACAAATAGTAAATGTGAAGAATGAGGTGGCTAGTGAATTTCAGCAGTGCAATAAATACTTAGACAATGATGCAAAATCTCAAGAAAGGCCATGTCATTTGGATCTTCATCAGAGAGAAATTAATTCTGATGTGCAAAAGAGCAGCTCTGCAAAACCTGTAGAAGCCATTAAGAATCAGATACTGACTCAGGAAGGTCAAGTAAGCGACAGTCAACCAGCAGCTACTGAATGCGCTAATACTGATTTACTTCCAGGTAATGTACAGAAATAGAAACATTCAGTTATACCAAAATAAATTAATAGGGCAACCTTTGACAACTTGTCTGGGATTGAACCCTGAACTGAAGTAATTTTGGCTGAAGTGATACTAAATCTAAATATTTTAAAAGTATTTCACCTGGGTAGAGAATGCTCGTCTGTTTGAAATATCCGTCAATATCCTGCTGTTCAATGAGAAACTTGACTACAAGAAAAGAGATTTTATGTAATTCTTAAAGAAAGATTGGATGCAGTTGTCTATACTTCAGTTATATTTGATCCAATCTAACATTGACAGCATCAGCTTTTGATGGAATCTTAGTGTTTGTTTTGTCTGCTTGACAAGTAGTATGTCTGAATGGGATGTGCAATAATTACAGTAATAACCTTAACTAAAACTGTTTACCTGAACAGCTATATGCATTACTGTTATAATTTACCTATTTATATATTACATACAAATTTGGATCCTTCTTTCACTGAATATAACTGAATATTTGCCATATGCATCAGAGGAAGCAGGTTTGAACTCTCATTAAAAGCTTATGAGATGCCTAAAATTCTAAGTTTTAACAGTAAAAGCTTATTTCCTAAAAGAGATATTATACTTAGAACTAATGCTTATATAAAGAAAAGTTCTAACTTCTTTCATATAGCTAGTTAAATATTTGTCTAGTTTTGTGCTATGTCTTCTTTATACAAATAATTCAGTCTGTTTATCTCATCAAAAATTTACAGTAGTGTTGATTATGACTATTGTGTATTCAGAGTAATTAAATGCTGATCATGATCTCTGTTCAGCCAGAACACAGAAAAAGAAGACATTGGAAGTCTGTACTTTTTTGGTTTTTTTCTAAATTTCCTCGTCCTTGCTTGCAGCTGCCCTTGCATGTGCAGTGTAGAAATAAGCCTATGGATAAATAATTTTGGTTTTTGTTCTCTTGTAATCTGACATAGTTTAAGTCACCATTCGGTAATCATTTTATATTCATTCCCTCCATGCACCTCCTGGAATTTATGTAGTAAATGAGAAACTTCTTGTGCATTAAGTGTATATTTACATTGCCGTTTTCTGTATCAGAAATTCATTATGGAGGTTATTGTTAATTATCAGTGGTGATTGCTGATTAACTTAATTTATAAATCATACGTAGGTATTATGTAGGAAATAAATGCCTCAAATTTTGTCAATTTTGTATTTTGTCCATCCCCCCTTTTTTAACCTGTCTGGATTTTCCTTCCTGAATATGCTAAATGTTGTTCTACAAAACCCTGAGGGGGAGGATCATCTGCAATTTTTACATTGTACAGTATTGTGAATTATTTCAGGAGACATAGATGATTATGACACAGTGGCACAAACCTGCATGTATGATCATCGACCTTCAAAAACCCTTTCTCCAATATATGAGATGGATGTTGGAGAAGCAATTGAGAAGAGGATGGATTCAGAAACAACAGATCTAGACGTGGATTTTGAAGACCAGCAGTTTGCAGAAAAGGACTGGACTCTTCTCAGGCAATTGTTATCTGAGCAGGTCTCAAACATAGGTTTCAAAAACTCTGTTCCTGAAGACCTTAACTTAGCACAATGTCTGATCAATCAGACCCTGTTTTTGGCTCGAGATGGTTCAAATCCTCAGGGTACGTCACATGTTGACACATTCAGTAGGTGGACTGAGCTAGTGTCTCCACTTGATGATTCTTCAGCAAGCATTACAGTGGCAAGCTTTTCATCTGAAGATTGTTCATCCCCTCAAGGGGAATGGACCATTCTTGAACTGGAAACCCACCATTAAGGTCATCAAATGTTTGCAGCTGAACTTCAACCCATTCCCTAAATCTATTTTTGATTAATTGTTTCCATACCGTAATGAAATACTGCATCGGTCAAGAACTAGCAATTCTTGATTCTGATATAATGAGGTAAATACAATAATTAATACTCTAGATTTAATCACAGGTACAATAATTTTTCAAGACTTAAATGTATGTCTTTTCTAAAAATGAACTTTGAGCATGTATTTTCTAGAACTGTTAGAAAATAACACAGATAGTATGAGATAATAATCTTGGTTTCCTTCCTTTCATCTTCCTTTCTGACATTTTAATGCTCTCATTGAACAAGAATTTAAAGATGACTGCACAATAAGCAGAGCTATTCCCCTCCTTTTTTTCTTCCCTCTCTCTATATGGTGACTACCTTTTGCAATAGTAAAGATTCAGAATGGTTGTGTCGAAAAGTGATGTGTGCCAATGCTGCTTTGAATGATGGAAACATACTTATATTCAAAGAAAACATTTCAGCATGAATCTGCCTTGGGCTTGACTAATATGAGCAGCTTGTTTAATTTGTTTCTTCCAGATCTGATTTTTGTATTTTTGGTTTGGTTTGTTTAGAAGTTTCCAATAAATTTTTTAAAAATTGTTATTCTTTTAAGTATAAAACTTCACAGAGTCTGTTCTGTAGGAAAAGCGCTGATTTTTACCTGGAAATGCATATATTTGCATACATTTTTTAAGGTCATGGTGCATAAATTCAGGGGAGATTTTATAATGCTGTTCCTGCTCTAAAAACAGTATGTCTGAAGTGTTTGACGGTGGTACATAAGTCTGACACTGGCTAGAATAACCAAGGTTCCCATTTAGAATTTAGGGGTTTTTTTTTTCATTTAAATGCTACATTTTTTGATAGGGTAAAGGAGTTCTCGCATCTTGATTAATACCTCTAGTGTAGCTTTTATAATGAGACTACATACCAACCATTCTTCTGACTACTAGTGAGATAGGATATACTTCTCAGTACTGCTCATTCTGCTGCTTTACACTGTTAATTTGGGTGTGGAAAAGACTCTTCATTGTCTTTTCTGATTTGATGGGAAGAGCAAAAGCTACTTGTAATTCTTACCAAGTCAGAAACCCCTACTAAGATTAGGCCTTGTAATATATCTATGTTATGGAAATAGTTCGGTTTGTCTTTCATGCAGCCTGAAATTTAAACAGAAAGTATTCTACCTCCTCTCAGTCATTTATAGAAGTGCCTTCAGAAGGGGGTGCCATGTGACAGTAAAAGGCGAATAACTGGTTTTGTTTGTGAAGATCAGTGCACAGCTGAGTCTAGTTGTATCCACTGGTAACATGGGCCCTTTTGCAAGCTTTTGCACAATCCCATCAGTCCACCTGAATTTTTTTTAGAAACATCCTTTCTTTTTGTTTATTTTCAGAAACTCAGATGAGGGGAAATAGGAAAGTGCGGCAGTATGTGACCAAAGAAATGATGACTTCACTTATCTTTGGACATGATGCAATAAAGAGCTCTAAGGCAAAGTAGTTTATCTAGAAAGCTACATCATTCAGCTTCTTATACTGAAGTAAAAGTGATGTTTTATTTTCCCCAAGTTAAATGGAGAGAGAATTTAATTTCTTTTTTTAAGATCCTTTCTCTTTATAATGAAGGAGGACTCAAGACTCATGGAAGCTTTTAGGATCATAAATAGTCTGATATATAATTCAAAATGTTTTAAATGTAACATGTTTTATTTATTCCATTCCTCACATTGTGTAAGTTAGAAAAAACTTTGGAAGTGCAAAGCAAGAAGAAAAGCCATATTTCACCTTCAAGTTTACAAGGTATATTGACAGTGGATAGTCTTTTATAAAAGATGAAAACACTAGAGAAGCTCATATGGAAAATGGTGTTTTCTCAAGTCCTCTGAAAAATATTAAATCAAAACTTGTTTAGTGTTTAATCTACTTTAAAATCCTGATGATATTCTGGTAGTAGGCATTTGCTTGATAAACAAAATTGAATGATGGAAGGGTAAGACAAAGAATTAGGAAAGGCAACAGAAAGTGAATGAAGGTTGCCTTTTTGTCTGTTTTTTGATTTACCTGTATTTTTTAACTTCATACTGCATTGAAAAATAATACTGAAATGTGGCACACATGGTTTCATGTTTGTCATCTAAAATACAGTCACCTATAGAGTTGTTTAATTGTTCGGTTTTTTCCTTTACATTTACTTTTCCAGTTTCCCCAGAATGTTGCATTTCCTTTAGTAGTTCTGCTAGAAGATCAAAGATTAGGACTTGGTGTGTTGTCCCATTGATACGTATGCAGCCGTAGAATTCAACTTCCCCCAATCAAATAGTTTCTGTAGAAATGGCAGGAATAGAAACCAGTAGTGCTTTGAATTTACATTACCAGAGTCCCACGAGGCTTAATCAGACTGCATTCCACTGGCTAGAACTTGTACAAACACAGAATAAAAACGAAGACTTCCCACAGTGTGGCTGTAATGCAAGCAAAGACAGAAGACAAAAACAACATGGATGGAAATGTAAAATAAGAATGTCAGTAGTTTTCTGCCTAATTAGTACAGGTTTCGGAGCACCATCAGTCATTTGTTAATTTTGTCTGCGTTTTGAGAAGAGGTAATTGGAAGGTGAGAGTTGGAAGCTAAATAATAAGGGAGGTCTAACAATCCGCATTCCTGACAAGCCTTGTGTCACCTAAACTCTGTTTCCGTTCCACCTTGTTTAGTAGTCCTTCCTTATTCAGCAGCAGGTGCCTAGCTGTTTGATAGGATTCAGACAATTGAGTTTTGTAGAGCCCAGCTCATGCCTCCCGACAGTGATTTTTCCTCTGTATTGGCCTTTCCTCTAAAACAGGAGAGAATGGACAAAGGTTTGTCAGAAAACTTCATATATGAACAACCAAATCTAATATCATGGGCTCCAAGTGAATAGTGATTAAGAGATCTTGAATGTCCTCTAAAGTAAAGACAAGGGGTGTACATCTGATGAAAGAGTGGAAGGGCATCAGTGAAGGAACTAAAGAAAGATACAGTAAAAATAAGATGTAATAATTTAGCTTTGCAGTATTTTGAATGAGTAAGAAAAGTGAAATTGCTTCATCAAAGCCTGTAAAGACCATATTGGAATCAACATGTGATACATGAAATTGTTACGTGAATGGGTAAAGGTACCTCTCTCTTTCACAGGCAATAACAAGAAATTAGTGAAATATCTGAAGTTTAGAGGAGAGGACTTGGAAATCAGAATTTAAGATAGTGACCCTGGTTTTGCCTATCCTGAACAGGCCAGGTGATGTCAATAGGCATAACAGCTCCTTTTCCCTGGAAAATTTGAGTTTAGTCTGAACTGGAGAAGCAGTTTTGGATGTTTTCAGCATATAGGTGCTAGCTAAAATAGTACTTGTGTAAGGGCGCCTACAAGAAAGCTGGGGAGGGTCCATTTGCCAGAGAATGTAGCGATAGATCGAGGGGCCATGGTTTTAGACTAAAGCAGAGCAAGTTTAGACTGGACATTAGGAAGAAGGCCTTCCCCACAAAGGTGACCACCTGGAACAGGTTGCCTGGAGCGGTGGTGGAAGCTGTCCCTGGATACATCCAAGGCCAGGCTTGCTGAAGCCCTGAGCAGCCTGATCTACTGCAGGATGTCCCTGTTATTGCAGGGGAGTTTGAGTAGAAGACTTTTGAAGGTCTCTTCCATCCCTATGGTTCTATGACATACCATTGGCTTCACTGAGGATGGCCTATAAGATAAGTATAAAATAGTTCTGAGGCTGGGTAAGAGCATGTTCTGATGCCTGATCAAAATTATATATTGGTTTCCTCAGAATAAAAGGAAGGCAGATGCCAGTTTGGTGTAGTATGACAAAGGAGTGGTGGAAAAGACACTCCATATATAGTCATTTTCTGACTAGAAAAACTGTCTGTGAAATCACAGAATTATGGAAAAACTGTAGAACAAATACTGAATTATAGAAAAGTGCAAGACAAGAGTGGGCCTACCGTCTTCTCTAGTCCAACCTGATAAGAGCAAGAGTAACTTCAAATTCAGAAGGGGAGACTAGGGTCACATCAGCTTCCATAGCATTTTAAATGGTAATAAAAACAGCAGACAGGAACACGGTGCTCATCAGAAATAGTTGAGACTAAAAATATTATAATAAAACTATATTTGGGTATTGTTGGAAAAGATTAGTAATGAAATACAAGAAATATGGCTTGCAGGGAATCTTTTTGAGTTGTGGATGATATACAGTGGAATTTTACACATTTAGCAATCTATTCCACATTTTTTAAACTTTTTCATTACTTCAAAATTACACTGAATTTTTGAGTTTGCAACCTTTGTTACTATTACGGAGGAGCTAGATGGCAAGAAGGTTTGCCCTGTTTCATACACAGAAACTGTCCATAGGATCTCTTCTCCTCAGATGACCTATCCCAGTTTTAACATATTGTTCCAAGTACAGATTGCATGAGGCTGTTTTAAAAACTGATTATATATTATTGCCATCTGGAAAATAATTAGTAGCATGCTCGTTCTACTTTTTTTTCAGAAAATCTGAACCATTACATGAAGGAATTAAGAATTTCTGTAATATTGTTTGTGTATTGCTCAGAACCAAGACCTTTGAGAAGTCCTTATTTTGCTTCCATTGACATCAAAGGATAAACTCCTTTTGACCTCATCTGAAGCAGGTTCAGGGTTTACCTGCATGAACTAGAAATGCTATTTTTCCATTCTGTCTATTTCATAGTCTTCTAGTTTTAATCTGCTAATGATACTGTACAGTTATAGATGTGATAAATTGCAGCTAGAAATACTTGAATTTAGAAGTCATAGTTATTTGTATTTTGTTAATATTTCATGACTGGGATATTTTAACATTTGGACACTGATAGATGACTTTCTTGCTGAGACTACTGAAGATAAAAGAACTGAAGATAAAAGAACTGAAGATAAAAGAACTGAAAGAAGCGGCTTTGTTACAACAGATGGTTCCATGGAAATGAGCTTTTAGATTTGAAATCCAAGATTAGCTGTTGTCTCTTGCAGAAAATCCATGCTGGTTTTCAACAATATCTCTTGAAAACAAAATATACATTCTATTTTTGAAAAAAAAATTGAACACAAAAATGTGTTCAGTTTTGGAAAAGTGGCTAATTTAAACAGAATTTTCCTATTAAAAGATTACTTTGTGTGTTTAAGGAAACTAACAGAGAAAAGTGATTTCTATACAAAGTGGCTATCAATTGGGAAAAATACCAGCTGAAGAAGCTCCATAGTGCATGCATGGACTACACATCTCCATTTCTTGCATTTGACTTTCCTTTCATACTTCACTTTTGCAATCTATGCAGTGTAGCCAATTAGGCCACAGTTCTGCTAACATGGGTGTGAATCCACTTAAAACATTTGTGTATTGGCTTTTAGGTTAACATCCACTTCTAAGAACAATGATGGAACTGGTACTGGGAGCAGGCACTGTGCTATTTGTATTAGGTACAGTACTCAATATGGTTCTAATCCTCAAGAACCGTATGGATACAGTTAAAGTATGAAATAATTAATAATGGAATTCCATTAAGTTGCTTCCCTGTTCTCTTTGATTTATTGCTGAAGTTCGCAGCTCAGAAAAGTGTTCCCCAGGAGAAATCAAAGTCCTAAGGAATGTAGCTTTCTGTATTGCACAGTAAAGCATGAATACTAATCAGGTCTTCAGTTATTGAAGCTTCAATATTTGGAAATGTTTGCTATAGCTCAGTAACTAAATATACCTAACAACCACAGTGATGGTCAAAATAAAGTTTGTATGTTATAAAAATAATTGATAACTGTATTGAAGTGAGTGCATATTCTAGTGAACCTGAACAGAGGCTCACACTGAGGGACTGAGCGACTGAGCCCAATTACACAGATTTTATATTTATGCAAGCGAGTAAAAAGGTCTCTGACTTTTTTTTAGCTCCTACAGAAATTAGCATGAGTGGTATCAGATACATATTCCTAAAATACAGAGTATTTTAAAATTAATAGAAAAATTGGCAAACTGAGTAAAAATTTTGCTTTGTGTAACTTACTTTTTATATGTATAAACCAGTTTTGAGACTGATCTTGCCAAATTACTTTAATCTACATCATTGATTTGTGAAGTTCTTAGTAATTTCTATTATTTTCTTATTTAAAAAAAAATATAACTTTTTTTTTTATATTCATCTTTTGAGTGTAGTATTGAATTCTGTCCCTACGCAGGAATTTATCAATATGCTTAAGATCAGTATAAATGGGACAAACTATGATGGTGTAGGTAGTGTAAAAACTTTTTGTTACCATCATAGAATGAGATAATTTTCAAGTCGATGGACACAATACTCACCATATAAATCCAAATTAGTACAGTAACAAAATGTCGTCCTGTATCTTTGTGGCAGAAAAGGAACCCCCAGTCTCTATTTTCTGGATTAAAGTGTTTTAGTGAGCAAGATTAATCCTACATGTGTGTAACAGGATGCATTTGGAGAAAAGTTTGAATCATGAACTGCAGTCCATGGTTTTGTGGTTCTACAATATTTTGACCTTCCAGTCTTTGAGAAGGTAAGGTGAGGATGTTAAGCTCTCAAACTGAATGCCTGCATGTTACTTGCTTTGCAAACCTAGATAATTAGCTGGGTCTAAGTAACCTTAATCCCAAATTTCTCCATGTGAACATGGTCTTCTTTCTCCAGAATCTCTGTATGGCTACATGCTCCCTTCTTCCCCGTGCTGCACACTGAAGAATTAGCTGATTTGTGTATGATAGAAAACAATAAATGCTATGTGTAACTCAAATGCTGAGTCATTGTACTTCATTGAACCTGTGAACTGCTGCCATCAGTTTTTATTTATGCCCTGTAAATTGCAAAAATAGTTATTTTCTGTCTGTTTAGTGGATTTTCATCCCTTTTTCTTCTCTAAAAGGAAAAAATCTCCTACATTTTCTTGAATATTGTCATCAGAGAATAAGACAGGTGATGTGAAGATGAGGAATCAGTTCTCATATAAAAATCTGTGGAGAAGGAAGATACCGATGCAACTGCCCCACAAAACCAAAAAATTACCCGGATTAAGAGTATACAGGATATGGCCCAGGAGAGTGCAAAGAAACACTGATTTGATGAAAGATTTTGCCTTGTCATAAAGTAATTATTCACCCACATGATTAAGCTATTATGGGAGTTCAAATCTCAGAATCCCTACTGCCTAATTGGAGTTCTCTGCTTTGCTCAGAGAAGTTATTTGATATGCTCCTAGATATAGCCCTGTTATTTCTCTCTCTTCTCTTGCAACTTCATCATTATGTGAAACGTGCCATGTAGTTATCTGGGGAAAAAGCTAAGCATAGATAAGTGTCAGAGACTATCACAGAAGACATAAGTCTAAGTAGTAAAATGAATTTATCTCATATTATCAGGTAGCACAGGATCCTTCAGAAGTCACTTTTTGGAAGTGATGAGAAAAATACCCCGAAGAATACACAATCCAGAGAAAAGCTATTTTCTTCAAGCCTATGCTCTCTTTAGCTTTGTGGTGGTAGGCTCTTAGAAAGCCACGTCACTTAGAAAGATTTGGGCTTAAATATCATTGCAAAACAAATTACTACCCAATTTTTCCCTTAAGCAGATCCTAGCCCTGGGGATCAGCATATCCCATTGCATAACATTTGTATCAGACAAGAGTTAGGTTGAGACGGCTTTTATGCCAGAGGCAGTGAGGGCTGTTCCCCTTGGAACCTTCTTACTTAGTAGAAGTTTTATTTTTATTCCAAATGTGAACTGCAATCAAATGTCACATCAGACAGAACAAAATTCAGTTAAATTTCCAGTGTAAATTTTTGCCTACTGAAATGAAGATGCACAGAATTTATACAACTTAAAATATAACAGGAATTGAAATACTGACAAGAAGCAGTTTCTGTTAAGGTTTTCTTTTTTACTTGTTTTCCCGCACTTATATATTGTTGTACTTTGATTTCCATCAAGTTTTGAGTTAAGGGGTGTCCAGCTTCTTGTATCATAAATGGGTATAGGGGAAAAAGGCATCTGCTAGTATTTCAAGAGCCCAAATGCAGTGGTTAAATTTATCTTTTTTTTTTTAAATATAATAACCATAGATTTCAAACACTATTATATTGAAGGAAACAGAAATCTATTCACCTGTTAAAAATGTTTGCATTGTAAATCATCTTTTCATTCCATTGTAGTCTCTCCTATTATTTTTTTCAAATCTGAATTATTGTAATTCAATTACTGCATATACATATTAGATGTATTCTCAAATATGCATTCAGATACTCTATTGTGTTATAAATCCAAAATAACCACTATAGCAAACCAGTTCCTACTCTCTAGTGCTAAGATCTCTCTAGTACTGAAACACACACTCAGGAATTCAAAATTCATTTAATCAGATATCAGCAGATCATCAATCCTCATTATAAAGCTGCTTTATTATTTTATAATTTTAGCTCTTAAACAGTCATTTTGTCCTTAACTTCCTGATTTTGATGCAGGCAGAGCACATGGCTCCACTGTGTTACAGGAAATAACTGGAAATCAATGCTCTTTTTATATACTTCTAAAGATTCTTTTACCATATAAAAGAAGTACTGTTCCCTCTTCTATGAAAAAAAAAAAGCAGCTGCCACATGCTCAGTATTTCTTTTCACTGGATGTGCTGCTTTTTCTTCTTTTCCCATTCTTGTACTTTGTAACTTCTATATTTAGAAATCTGGAGTACTCTTCTCTAGAAATAGCTGCAGAATTAGCTGTTCATTAAAAATGCTCCCTTAAGATGTTTTCCCACACAAAAATAGACTTAGTACAATTATTGTTTATTAGACCCATTTGTTCTACCTGATTTTTGTCCTTTCAGTCCTTTTTCCGTCTAAATATGATGCATCACCTACAACTGCATGGTAGCAGTTTCTCAAGCCAACGTCAAGTTTCTGGATGACTTTTATGGGGACACTTAAAGCAGGATCCCAGGCGATGCCAATCCCCATCCCCTCCCTAGTGCTGTAACATGGATGAGCAGAGAGGAGCAGACAGATGCTTCCTGTCTTTCTGTCAAAGTCTAAGACATGCAATTTGTTTGGTCATTGGGAGCTTTAGCTTTCCATCTCTTCATGCCTGAGATCTGTGAGGCAAGGTGAGGAGTGAGGAGAAGCTGTGGCTCCTCCTAGGGGCTGGGGGGAAAGAGAAGCGCACCCCTGGAGAGTCCTTGCTCACCAGCTGTGCCAAGGATAGACCCACTCCATCTTCTGAGGTGCCACTTCAGGTGGGAGGAGCCTGGGCCCACCTGCCAGCCCATCCTGGTGCAAGCAACACGGGATTGATTTCTCCTTCAGTGATTTTATTTTCTTGGTAAGGTATCTTTTAATGTCTGGGAAAACTGCATTTTTAGAAAACTGCTGTGTCTGAATTTGTGAAAATACTTACTTCATAGCCAGCTAGGGTTATGCAGGTTTCCTGGTCTTGGTGTTTTCAAGGCGTGGGGATGAGAAGACCCAAGCACTTAACCCAAGTTGGTCCACAGGAATATTTCATGCCACACATCATCTTCAAAAATTTGCTGAAGAGTTTTATCTCTTCCTTGATGGCTGTGATGCAGAGAACATCTTGCTCATGCCAGACTCCTCCCACAGGCCTCCCCTCCCTCCCCAAGCTATCATGCTCCCCGTGTCCAAACGGATCCAGATTCCTCAGGCTGAGGGCACGGCAGTGCTGGGGGACAAAATGCCTGAGGCAGCTGGTCCCTGCCCACTGCTGCCCTGTTTCACAGATGGCCACACAATCCTGTCAAGATTTCATTGTATGGGATTCCCAAGGTTTTAAAACGAGGAGAAGCGACATTAAAACTTACGCTGAGGTCCAGCTGGCACAGGGCTTCCTGGAACCCAGGTCTCCCCTCCTGGTCCAGTTCCCTTCAAGTATGTGAGGCCAGGCCTGTGCTCCCGGCAAGTCCTTGCTCTCACCAGGGAGCTTCATTGTCCCTGGCTGCCCCTCATGAGCCTGGCTGGCAGAGAGACACCTGCCATATTGGAGAGCTGGCAGTATTTTCAGAAGAATGAAAGGCAAAAAATAGATTAAAAAAGCCAGTGCTCAGGCCTGCAGCATTGTGGGCCATTATGGGCTGTGCAGGAGGCCCAGGGCAGTCTGCCCAAAACATAACTGAGCATAAAAAGTGCACAGTGACACACATGCCCTTTGGAAACTGGGCAAATGTTTCTTAGTTGTTTAAAGTGCTTTTCAGAATGTTTTTCTGAAATTTGTTCCTTACACTGCTCTTTCTGTTACATCTCTCAGATGCAGATTCTTCAAAGCCATTTAGGTGTCTAATTGGCAGATTAATTTAGTTCAGCAGTTGCAGGCACCTGTATGTGTTTGGGAGAGCTGGGAGTAACCTAGCTTTTTAATCGGATCTTAAACAGATCCATGTGCCTTAAACATTTCACCTTTTTAATTTACCGGTAATATTAGTTATCATTATTTTACCAAGCTTTTCAGCAGGTGGCAGCTGAGATTTCACTGCAGAAGAACCGTTAAACACATTAAACAAATGACAGGAAATGGTGGGCAGGAACAATCAAGATGGATAACAACAGTTATTCTGAGTACAGCTCTGCAGGTACAATGGCTCTTGTCAAAAGCAGCACCTGACTCAATAAGAAATTATGAAAGAAGTATTTCCTATATTTTAATGTGGAAGTATTTAATGCAATGTCTATGAGGTTTTTGAGGATAAAATAGTGACATTAGTCTCAAGTAGTTCCTAGTACAGTATTGTTTCTTTTTGTGTGTGTGCAATTTTTCCCCTAGCAACTTTTTTATCTAATTTGTATTCTTGACACTTGCTATTCTGAGTTAAACTGCTTTAGTATAATTCTCCTGACTCATTATTTTTGCTCTGCACTGATGCTTCTTTCAAATTAGCACTATTCCATCAGAAATGTTTTTAATTTACAGATTTTCTCCCTTAACACTTTGTTTTCTAGCACATTGCATCAACATTGAGGTAGATTATTACTCAATAAGGGTCTAATCCAGTTTGAAATAGTGAATCTCACAGAAAATTACTGATATTTATAGCCATTTACTATTTTCCTCAGTAAAGTGAATTAGTATGTCAGGAAGCAGTAATTACTTCCTGCCTGCAATTTTTGAGGCAAGACGGCTTTGATTCATAAGCAAGGACATCATATGCTAGCTTGTCTGACAAGGTTATCACCTCACCACTGCTGTATAAATGGCTGAATAGTATTGAGGTGATTCCTTAACGACTTCCATTTAAAGCCTCTTATTTGCCAGCTTGTCTTGGAACAAAACCTGTAAACTGCTTCAAAAGCAACTAAATCCATAATATGTTGGGAGGTACTGGAGAGCAGTGGTCTCATCAGCTATGCCACTGTAAATCACTCCTGTTAATGAAAGTCCCGGCTGTACTCAAAACCACTGTAGTTAGTAAGTTCACCCAGTGAGCAGAGACATGGAAATAGCTGGATGCAAGTCTGCACTGGCCTTTCTGTTACAACGGTGCTGCTTCGTATCATCTTTGGTTATAAGATTTCTGTTTTCCCTGTGCAGCTATTCTTTCCTTGTAGCTGTTAATTGTATTTGTGTATTAAAAATTCACTGTTGGCAATGGCTTTGAAGCAGTTTTATCAAAACTGCAGTTGTACCTCACACGCAGCTGTCACTGAGTGCTCCTCTTCCAGGCTAATTGAAATCACAGCATTTCTCCTTACTATCTCCTTCAGGGTCCACTTGCTATCCCGAGTTTATTCTGTACTCTTCCACTCAATCACACAGGCAGGCTGGCTACATTTTAAACAGGCGGGTTAAAGAACATGTTAGTAGCTTCAAAGTTTTCAGTGATTTAATTTTTTAAATATGTTTGAACAGCTTTTAGAGAACACGCTGCAGAAATGGATGAAAAATATACCCAAGCCCATTTCCTTTACTGTAGATGAATATGTAGAATATGTGCTGCCATATTCTAGTTTTCTTGAGTAATTTGCATTCTGTCAAAAAGCTTTAAAGAAAATCACATTTCATACAGAGCTGCTGAATTATCTTCCAAATGAAATGCTGATATCTGCAAAAATAAAGATGTTTCATTAACTATAGCCCTGGAAACACATTACTGTATGTTGCTCACTGCTTAATATGTTGCAAATTCCTCCTTTAGCACATCTTACAAAAATAGACTGTAAAATTTTAGAGCTTCTTTATGGATTATGCAAGAGTTTCCTGTGTGCATGCAGAATTGTCATTCACTGTTAGATAACTTTCAATGTAAATACTTCAAATCCTCATTAACAGAAAAAGTTTAACATTTTACTACTCCTTCCTTACAAGTAGAATTAAAATTATTTTTTAAACAGTTCTGTGAAAGTTCTAATTGTTCAAACAATACTTAAAGAATGTTCTATCATCTAACTTGTTGCTGAAAACATGTTTTAAAAATAACTTTTTAAAATCTATTTAGAATCATGACATTTCTACAGTGCTGCAGAGGCAACACCACCGAGTTCGATATTCAGAATCAGTGGAAATAGGATCGGTGATTTTTTCTCTTTCTGGTAGAGTACTTTGAAGTTTATACTTTTTAACTCTAGCTGTAGTAAGGTAAAAGATCACACCCTGTTGAAGGCTGCAATGACCGGAATAAAAGCTTCTTTGTTGGAATCCTGTGCAATGGTGGAAGGAGCTGTGCCGTGAATCTGAGTACTGAGCAGACAACATTGAGGATGACACATTTTTGTTGGGTTTTACCTTTTTTTTTTTTTTTTTTTTGTGTTGTGGAACAGCTACTTGAGATTTGGAGATCACCAGCTGAACTGTTCAGTAAATTCCTGTTATAAACTGAGCAATATTGTAATGTTGCCATGACACTGAGCTCCGCTAACAGGTAGGATAGCTATCAAGATTTTGAGTGCTTATGGCTGTTACCACAAGAGCAAACCAAGACCCCAAGCTTTCACCTTTCAAGCTGAGTTGCAGTTTGGGGAGGGGTAAGGGAAAGTGATAAGTAGCAGGTCAGGAAATCACTGCAAACCTGAAGTATCCTTTCTTTTTAGAGCAGAAGATGCTTTAGACAGTTAGAAAAAAATCCTTAAGCTGAACTTGAAGGATTAATGAGGCACACATTGGCCTGGTCTTTTGTAGCCTTCATTGTTAAACCTCCCAGACACCAGCCTTAACTTTCCCTTTCAGAATATATGATTTTTTTATGGCAGACAGTTTAGTTACTTTTAAGATGTAGCAATTGTGTTTGTTAATCTCATTTAGAAACGGATTTACTGATCCCTTAAATCAGTCTTTGTGTTTGCCCTAGATTCATTCTATTATAGCAGTTGCCTGTTCCCGAAGCATATGCTTTCAAAGGCATTCAGGTGACTGTATTTTGAGTGGATCAAACAGTTGGAAGTTTTTTGACATTATAGTCAAAAATAACCTCCGAGTTATTTTTAGTTTTATCTTAAAAACAATAGTAATCACTGGCCAAATGTTACCACAGCACTTCACTGTCAGGATGTGTAAATTTATTAATGTGTTTTGTTCCATCTCAATCTAACATTTGAGTAAGAATTCTGACTCCTGCTTTGTGGTAAGAACTTAATGGTATTCCTGACATCATGTATATGTCAATATCAATTTCTTCAACAGGTGTTGCATTTCTGCTGGCAGACACTCAGGACTTGCTTGAGAAAAGCGAAGAGCTGTTTTTCAGAAGAATACAGAAGTTCATAAACATTCATCGGAACAGCTTTTTGGTTTTGTCTGCTGCTCTTCATGGACCAGAAGAATGGGATGCCATGTTTAGAATTCAGAGAAGGTATGATTTCAACATCAAACCAAAATGTTCACTGATAAGAAGTAAAGTAGCAGTGTTAGATTGGGAATGTTATTTTAGGAATTATTTTCAGGAACCAGTAATTTTCTTTTGCTAATGAACTAGAAAATTATTTAAAGCTGATGTTTATTAATGACAAATGAAAAGTGAATCAATCTGAAATGTCACCCCTTTCAATCACTGAAGGGCTATGCAATACAATTTTTAAAGTTTTCTTTTGAAACTAGAAAATTAGTTGTGTCAGCATCTTTTCATGGTCATTTTCAAAACAGGGCAGGCAAGTTTCTCTCATGAGAAAAGACTTTATTGTGAAGTGCAGATTCTTTATCAGCTTTTACTATCTACTTGGAACAGTGTCAGTTATATAGGAGGAGGAATTGAAATAATCATTGCAATTTTACAACAAAAATACAAAACTGGACAATAAAACAGGTCTGTTTAAAACTTTATCTTTGATATCTAATGAAGCATGACAGCAGTTGTCTAGTTGTGGTCCAGTCTTGTAGTCTAAACAATCTTCTGGTAGGTACAGAAGACCTAACTGCACTTGATTTTCACTTTGGACATCAAAGAAGTTACTATTCTCATAGAGGCTTTGATCTTTACCTCTTTGAAACTAGCACTGGTTTTGTTAAACCCAGGCACAATTCCAAACACTGTGGAGGAGCACAGTGTATGGGATCAAATATAGGAAATCTATGACCCATTTGTGAAAATTCCATAAATTTTCATGAGAAATTTTCATAAAAAGCTCTGCCACCATTCAGCAAGAACACATTACTCGGCCAATGGCAATGCTAATTCTCAATTTACTTTATGGTTATGTACAATGGATTTTGTGCACATGCTAACCACGAACAAATATGATATTTTGAAGCTGTATTCCACTTGCTGATACAGTATTTTTATTAAAATAATAGTTTTGTCATTGCAGGTCATTCCAAATTGATGTTGACAAAGCATAATTTTATTTTGGATCCATATGCTTTATTACTACCTGGAAAGTTGGAGCGTAGCTCTTCTATGCAAATTACTGAGCTTTCACACTGGCAGGGTCTAAACTTGTGCCACTTTCTCTCAAACTACAATTCACCTGCTGGATCTGTTTAAAAAATTAAGTTCCCTAATATTTTCAGGTCCTTATGTATTCATTTCTTCCTGCTTTGTTGCAAGTTAGAAGGATTAGATTCTTAACTGTTAACAAGAACATTACAGAATTGCTATTAACACCACGACCACTTGAGGAAAGGTTATGTATACCATCAGGAAGGAAGAGAAAAGTAATCTTTACTGAAACAGCTCAAATGAGCATCCCACTACTGTCCTCAGACAATCTGTGAGTTAAAGTCTATCACCTTGGAGCAAAGACCAGCCTAACGGTCTAAGGGCCAGTATTTTGCCTGTTGATCAAATCAAAAAAACCTAACTAAATTTAGACTTGCAGAAATTGGAAGCAAAACTATAGACAAAAATGGATTTTTGTGCATCCAAGTGCATGTAGATGTGTCTTTGCTGCATTTCACTCATTTAGCCATTGCTAGTGTTAGCGAAGTTATTTATTTCCCTAATCTCTAAACAAAAAACAAAACAGTTTCTGCTTCAAATTTTAGCAGAATTCAGCAGTGAGCTGAGCACCTACTCATAGCCAAGGACACTGCCCACTGAATGGGCTGCCAATTTGAGATCAGGCCTCTCTAACCACAGCATAGGAACTATGCCAAGTCCCCCAGAAGATTTCAGGGAAGAACAGGTGATAGGCACAAAGGGACTATGCAACTGAGCAATTGGACACTTCACTTGGATTAATTTTTTATTATTTTAAATCTTTGTGGTGGAGTCACTATTGTGTTCTAGGCTCTGCAACAGAACACAGAAGCAATGCTACCTGTGATGCTGTTGTTGAAACACACTTAAGATACAAGTCTTCAGGAGAAGCTCTGTGCTTGCCTAAGCTTTGATCTCCTCCCTGACTGCACTGAACAGCAAAGGACACTACTATTTTAAATCTTGATTTCTTTATCAAGAATGAATACATATGAATAACACTATCTATAGTAAGCAAATGAATTTTGGGTTAAATCATTGGAATGAGTAAGTCTTTAAATGAGATTCTTAGCTGAATTGTGCCATTATCTTGACAGCATGACATACACATTACTATATTTAGACTGTACACTACAAAGATTTATTTCAAATATTGAAGTACTTCTAGCACAGTGCATTTAGATAATTTCCAGTGTTCTTCCAGAGCCATAAAAAAACCCCAAATAATATTTTACTGGTACTGAGAACAGCCTTCAACAACAGAGTGGGAGAAGGTTTAGTTCTCTGTTAATTTACAGTGTGTAAGAACTGTTGATAGATTGATTGTTAGAGCCCTGGAAAAAGAGACCTTTCAAATCCTGCCTAAACAAGCGTCACAGAAATGGGACAGGTGGCTGTAACAGCAGCATGATCTCTCCTGCTGCCCTGTAAGATGAAAACATGTCTTCACAAAAGTGCGTAGATGTTGTTTACAGCACGTGGGAATGATTATTAGGTTTTATGGTACAACAAATTAAATGTACACTGTAAGTAACCTTTATTTATTCTGATGTGCAGATTCCTGGGCAGTAACTTACGTATAATACCAGTTCATAATACTGCTGAAACTGCTAAGTTAATGCTAACCATAGCTAAGGTAAGTTTGGTCACAGATACTTTAAAAATCATTAAAGCAAAGAAATATAAATACTTAATTTTCTTTAATGGAACTTTTGGGATCATATCAACCACAATCCATCTAATACACCAAGGCAGGACCTATTCTTTAGCCAAGTCTTCATTGTTAAAACTAACTTTGAATTAAAAGAGGGTAGATTTAGACTAAAGAATTTCTTCCAGTGGGGATGGTGAGACAGACACTGGAACAGAGATGGGGTAGGTGCCTCATTCCTGGAAAGATTCAAAGTCGGGTTGGATGGGTCTCTGAGGAACCTGATTCAGTTGAAGATGTCCCTCTTCTTTGCAGGAGGATTGGGTTAGAGGGCCTTTAAAGATCCCTTCCAACACAAACTTGTTACCTCTGAATTGTAAATAATGCACACACAAGTATATAATTTATACAGATATAATTCTAATCTATCAGTGTATCTGCAACAAATTCTGTATGTATCTACACAATAATTAAATCTATTCATTAAACCTCTTTAAAGAGCATTTTTCTATGAAAATTCAAACTTAGATACTAACTATAACAGTACTAGCAGCATCCCATGTACCATAAAGAACAAGGTGAATGACATATCAGAAATTAAATACGAATTTATGTTTTATCCTTTCCTGAAATTGACATCTCAAAACAATAAGCATTAACCTATTCAGAGTTTTCATCATTTTAAAAGTATGTAAGCTAGGTCTCACTTGCTGCAGGTCAAAAGCTGTTAAACACTTGTTACAATATTGAACAATGTACTTTTTACAGAATCTATTGCTGTCTGGCTATCTCTTAATACTGCATTAAACTGAAAAGCCTTTAAGTTTAATTGCTGATCCTCTAAACTTGAAGTCACTTTTCTACACAATGTCTACACAAAATTTCAACAGGAAAACCCCCATAAGAAGTGATGATAGAAAATACCACAGATCTATCAGTTGCCATTTACATGATTTATTACTGATACAGTGCAAAGCCATTGTAATGAGCTCATGTTGGGTCAGAGGATATCTACCTGGTGCAGAGCCTAAAAACTGACAATTTTTGACTTGGGTTAACAGACATGGTCAAGGGAGCAAAGCAAATCCTGAGCCATACCAAAAGCGAGCTCCTGTTGAAATGCTGAAGTGAAATGGAATGCAATGCTGACAGGTTATTTAAGGACTGCTCTTGCTCCTAAAGGGACACATCCAATCACACCTGTGTCATCATTCCTGAATATCTACTTCCAAAAGCACAATTCACCTTCCACTGCTGAAATAATTTCATATTTGTATATTAAAAAATAAGCTGTTGAATACTTTATTAGATAAGAGGTACTAAGTCCTGCTCTTAACCTTTTTTTTTTTTCAAGATAACTTCCAAGACGCATGCAGATGATATTTGTCATCAAATGGCAATGACAAAAGCCCAAATAACAGAAAACAGTCCAGTCTGGAAGATGCTTCAGGACTACCAGCAGCATTGCAGCAGTTAATTTAATATTTGGTATTAACTGTATCTTTTATTTATAAATACAGTGGCTACATTTTAAGCAAAACACAGGATGTTCTTAAAAAATATAATCACATTTCAGAAAACTCTGTATACATTTTTATGAATGAAAATTTTTATTAAGTAACTACATAGTGAAAAATAGCATCCATTATACCAAGAAAAAAAACCAAATAAAATCATCCTGCTTTGACCTAAAAAACCATCTATTTTAACTTGGTTCTGAACTTAAGAGCAAATCTGTTTATAATAATTTCCAAAAATATTTAATTTACCTTAAGTAAAACTTTATAATTAAAGAATTATCAAAATAATGCCAAAATACAGGTTTCGATTCACAAACAGGTGTATGTATGAAATCCTATGAATCTTAAGAAACGGAGTGTTTCTTAAATGTGTTACCTGTTCCTTTACTAAGCTGTAACATCCTATTTGTCTTAAAGTTGAAGTGCTTTTCTTTAACTCTGGTTTCATTTGCTATAATATTTCTACACTTGCAGTCCTGGCTGTGAATATATAAGTTTGTTTGTCAATATTAAAAAATGCTAATAAAAAATACCTTGTGCTTAAATGGTTCTTTTTAATTCTTCATTCTCCAGTCATTTTATAAAACCTTTGAAACCCACACCACCATTCAGCAACCATAATCTAATAAAATTTTGAAGATGAACAGAAAAACAAATGTACAACCATACTTGCTATAGCATAGGAAAAAAAACCATGTGGTTTTTAGTTTCTAAACTTAAGAAAAAGCATCATAATCTGAAGAGAAATACTTCAGTAAATAGGCCATCTCTGAATCACACACAAATATAGGAGAAGAAAATAAAATAGAACAGCAACAAAACACAAGGAGCAGCATCTGCAGTTCTTCTAGAGGCCACTCTAAATTCTTTGTAGGTTGGTAGCCTCCTTTGCAACTGATGTCTCATAGCCAAAATGATCTTACAAGAAGTTTGTTAAATCGAATACTTCAGCTGACCTAACTATTCTCATCCATTCCAACTTTCATTTTCACTTCAATGAGTTCTTCTACTCGAGCTAGAACACTTTCTATTAAATCAAATGTGAAGAGTGCCGAGTGTAAAACCTGAAATGACAAGGAAGATTAATGTTATTCTTATAAGAAGAATGTTTGGGTTTTTTTTTTTTGTTGTTGTTGTTTTTAATTTTACACTCTGAAAAAATGTCTCCAGATTGAAAAGAAAATGTCACTACTTCTGAGTAACTCTGAAAGAAACACAAACTCACCTGAAGCTGCATTTCAGTTGTCATTGCAGTCATCTTTTCCCCACTAACAGTTACAGAACAAACTGTGTTAGAACTGTGCACCTCTGTAGAAGAGAATAACCAACCAGACATCAGGCTGCTTATCTTTTAGATCTTAGTGTTTTCATTCTAAAAGAATACATAATTTATTATATCAGCATTTCTAGATAGGAATCGTCAGTACCCACAAACCTAAGGACTGACCAAACATGGGATAGAGGATGCTGGACCTTAAGGGTGAGAGATTGTGAGGTGGATGCTACTGCTGCACATTATGGCTGCATTATTAAACATAACTGCCAACTCAAAGTATTTACCCAAAATGCTCCTTAAAAAAAAAAAAAATCACTAAATATAATTGATCTGTGGTACATTTTTAATATTTCCACATCCAGAGAAATCATAGAGGGCTCTTTACTTGACTTAACAAATCCAGACAAAAAATATATATTTAATTACAAAAAGGCTGGAGGTTTTTCTGTTTCAGGATGACAACTCGCAGCAGGCAAAAATACATGGACAATTCTGAAAACTAAGGGGAAAAAAACTCTTATATTCAGACCAAACATTCAACATAATACTTAGAAAGATTATACACCAGGAGAAAACCATTGACTAAACCATTGACTATTACGAGTCAGATGACAACTCCTGAACTCAAATCTCTTTATGTTTTGTCAGAGGCTGAAGAAACATAAGAAGAACAGAACTTAAGGAAAAACAGAAAACTTCATGATTCTTTTTAAAGGATTCCCTTTAGAAAGATGTTCTAAAAGCTGCTTGTAGAAAAATTCCCCTTCTCTGCCTCATACATTTTACTAACAGAAGAGGATGAGACTAGAGGCCAAAAGCAGAAGCAAGTTCCTTCAGCTGTCTTAATTATACCAGAGACCACAAAGGAACAGAGGATCTGACTTATCCAGAAATGCCTAAACCAGCTACAGCTCTTAATGCTCTATAGAATGTGTCTGCTTAACCCACAGTACAATCTGATTCTGTGTGTAAGATTGAAAAAAAAAAGATAAAAAAATCCAGAATGTATCCATCAGGCCTTAAAGAGAACCTATTTGCTGTGTGAATCATTTCTTTTCTTGTTGAACTCCCCACAACTAGTATGAAACCTAAGGGCTATACACAGACAGACTTAGATGTTCACATCTAACCTTAAAACCCAAAGTATAAATGCAGAACAAGCTTTAAAGATATGTGATATTTCTATAAGGTTTACAAATGTAAAGACAGATAAACAAGTACAGCTTTTTCGCAGCAATTACTGAAATTACTAATAACAATTACAGCAACTACTGAATTATTATTTTAAATATGGAATTGTGTCAGCAGTCAAATAAAGCATCATTTAAATAGGGCACGCCGTTTGTTTCCAAAGGACTTCCAGAGATACTAAATAAGAACAAAGCAAAGAAAAAAAACCCCATACGAGGACAACCAACTAACCTCTTCTGTTTTCTTTTTTATTCTTTATTTCTGCTTCATAGTGTGCTTTTGACATATTGAGTCCTACATGCAGTGGTTTTAAAAAGTTTTGCTCAATCTTGCCAAGAATGGTCCATACACCGCTCTATTCAAACAAAACAGAGAAGATCACAAAGTAAGTTCTGGTGGCACACTGCAACAACAAGTTTCAAAGCACAAGTTTTTTAGACTAGTCTTTGTAACATGCGAAAGAAAAAAAAAATCATCCTTTTATGCACAAATAGCAGCATGATGAACATCAGGCCATGACCAGTAGATAAAGAGGTGATTCTGCGTCCCTACTATGCTCTCATAAGATCCCATCTGGAGTTACTGCATCCAGCTTTGGAGCCTTCAGCAGGAGGACACAGAGCTGTTGGAGAGGGTCCAGAGGATGCCATGAAGTTGATTGGGGGATTGGAGCCCCTCTACTGTGAGGGCAGGATAAGAGAACTGGAGCTGTTGAGGCTGGAGAAGAGAAGGCTGCAGGGAGACCTCCCAGTGGCCTCCCAGGGCCTGAAGGGGCTCCAGGAAAGCTGGGGAAGGGCTGTTTGCCAGGGCACAGAGACAGAGGACGAGGGGCAGTGGTTGGAAACTAGAGCAGGGCAGGGCTAGGTGAGACATGAGGAAGAAGTTCTTCCCCATAAGGGTGGTGAGACACTGGTCTGGGCTGCCCAGAGAGGCGGTGGAGGCCCAGTCCATGGAGACATCCAAGGCCAGGCTTGCTGAGGCTCTGAGCAACCTGATCTAATGCAGGATGTCCCTGTCACTACGGGGGGTGGAACTAGATGGCCTTTGAAAGTTCCTTCCAAGTCTTCTCCTACATTTTCAACATGGTCTAAAACTGGAGGATGAAGCAGTCAAACAAGCCAAAACTGGAGTGAGGAGGGGAGCAAACCTAGTGTCTGCGCTCTTGTAGGCAAAGCTGAAAGGATGTTGAGGAGGGTGTACCAGTCACAGTCTAGAATCTGTAGTGAGTAAAGGGCACTTGGAAATTCCCTTAAGATAATGGAGCAAAATGGCATGACTATTTAAACTCGTGTTCCCAGATTAACACTGTGTTGTGATGACAAGTGAAAGCTCTGTTAAATGTCAAGCTCCTCACATACGTAAGGGTCTCGTCTATATTGCACTCTGCCTAAAAAGTGCTGTAGGAATGTTACTGGATTTGCTACTGTCCCATCCTTGGGCATGGCCAACCTCTCTGCAAACTGGCACGGGGTGAAATGAGGAGTCTACAGTAAGGGCACTCAGAAAACAAGAAATACGAGGTAAAGATGCTCAAAAATGAGGCTGTTCAAGGTTAAACCACACAAGAAGAAAACTTCTCTCCTTGCCACTTTACCCTGTATAAGCTTGTATTTACAAAACTGCTGCAAAAGGAAACAAATATCAGTCAGTCTTTGTGTCTTCAGATACACGGGCCACTTACATGATCCCTTTCTTCAGGCAATATCCTCAAGGGGCAGAGTAAGGGCAATAATAACGCTCCATGTTAAATAGTATTGTTGATTAAAGCAGAAAATTCAACAGATTTTAAAGCTAACTGACACTAACTGGTCAAATGGAAAAAAACATAGAAATTACTCCCATCAGGATGAGGCTAGAAATTAAATTCCCAGAAAAATACCAATTTCTAAATGTGATTAATGAAAGTCCTTATTACACAGCAGTCAGAAAATCTGAACTGTCACAAGTATTTTCTTTCTGCTTCACTCGCACTCAAGGAAGGGAGACAGGAAGGAAGTAAAGAACTGGCAGGGCTCAAATTTAAGGCAAAACTTCAGAAGATGCAGTGCTATTTTCTCCTCAAACTGTAAAGACATTCTTTATGCCAGGTACTAGACAGCACTCTTCCAGTAATTGTGTGCTACTAGCTTTAAGGTTTTAATAATAATGAATGAGGAATACTTTATTTTCTTACAAATGTATGAAACTGAGAAGGCCACAAGAAGCAATTGAATAGCATTCACTCTGTAAATCTGAGAAAAAGATACACCCTATAAAAACTGATTACATAAATGGTAAGATAGAAAAGCATCAATTGGGAATTATTTTACTATTCATTTTCATTACAGTTTGAGTAATCAATGCAAATTATTATTATTCTACTTAGATGAATAACATAATTTGGCACTTAGTATACTTATATTCAAGTCAGTATTCAAGTCAGAGCACTCAGAAATCAGCTGATGGAATATGGAATCAATATACTTGTGGAATACTGACAGGTTTCCCCCTGAGTATCCAGAAACACATCCACATCAACTGCAATGGTTCCATCACAGTATACTACACTAAAAAGCCATACAGCAGCTGAACAACAAATACAGTTTGCGCTGATCTGCCAGCAACAAATGTTGCCAACTGCTTCAGACAGGGAAGAGCCAAACAAACTAGGGATGAAGGTGGGGATTACAACTAAAGGTGTAAAATCCCACTCAAACTGAGGTAGCATAATATTGTACGCATAAAATACCTAAGGGCAGCTGCAATTCTTTTTAGCATACTTCAAAAGTTTAAACATTTAGAGTATTTCTGAAATGGCTAAATCTACACAGGAAAAATGAAGGTAAAGAGGTGTATCTATAACCACAATGTGGTAAACTGCAGCAGTGGGCAATTCAGGCTGGCAAGCTTCTTTTGTGTGTAAAGCATTCCAGGCTGCATCCCATAAAGCAATGTAGTGGAAAATTGGGTAGTTCTGGTCACTTCAGCAGATAGATCTAAGAGGCTGAAACTTTTCTGATGCTGAAACCTAGAGAAACTATGAATATGTACCTATCATGCAGCTGCAGTTGCTGCAAACACAGAACACTGTCTGCACAGCTAAAAGCTATTTAAATACGATAATTAAATACTTTCTGAGAAACCTTAATTCTACTATATTTTAGCGCTTCAGACAAGTATTTTGCCTAAAGATGAATAAAATAGATCTTGAAATGCAAAGGTTTGTATTATTATTATAAAGAAATTCCCCAAATAAATAAAAAATATTAACGAACTTTTTTTCCTCCTGGGAATACCTGATAGAGATGTTGTTTTATAGTGACATACTCTAAAATTACAGGCAGATGCAACAGTTCATCAGAGTATAAGAATTAGCTTGATTCCAGTAACAGTTAAATATGAATGCAAAGAAATTTCATCAGAATAAAATAACACATCACATATCTCCCAATGTAGTTAATAAAAACATCGTTTCTGGATTTCTGACTATTGCAAAGGAAAACCCCATGTTTCTGAATTAGGATAACAGCATTCACGTGAATCCTAATTTTCAACTCAATTAATACTTACTTGATTATCATTTAGACAATCCTTAATGATTAAGTATCTCAGTAGATTTAGAGATGCCATAACCCTGTGAATTAAAAATATACTATTATTTAGAACACATCTGGATTTTTAAGCTCTTATGACTCCACTTGAACACTATCACAGGAGATTTTCAGAAACATTTCCAGTAATTCTTGTATTACTTATTGCAAGTGTTTGCACTCATTAGGTACTGGACTCCCAGCAGCAATCAGTGAAACAGCCTCAAAAAGGCTATATGGCACATGATGTATCTAATAATTGTTATTCCCCTGTGTCACATAAGAGAACCTACCACATTTCTTTTTTTCCTCCAATTGCTCCAGTGAAGTCCTGAAGAAATAATGTTTTACTAGTTAGTTGTGTCATCCGACATCTGAGGCCTTACAGACTCAGGGAACAGGAATAATTCCTTTCTTCTTGTAAAAAAATCAATATTAACAGCATAGTTACATTCTTCTACACAAAGAAAAGTTGTATTAAGTGATCATTTCCATTTCTAGTAACAAAAATTTAAAACACTCACTAATTACATGACAGCATTCATTACATTACATTACCTCCCCACTGCAGTAAGGTAATTTGAAGTGGTTTTACATTATTAAAAAAATGGAGAAAAGCCACTAACCACATTACAACTTACCTATCTGAGTTTTGTAAAAGATCTGTCTCGGCACCTTCTGGAAGCAAAAGCACCAAATCTAGAAGGGAGATCAGATGATATCCTGTAAACCAACTGTTGTCACATGCCTTCTGAAAAAATAACACAAAAAGTAGAGCTGAGTGCAAAATTTAAATCCTAAATAAACCTTAAATCATTTAACAAATATTTATGGCAAACAGAAAAGAAAAAAACTATTAAATACTTGAATTAATATTTTTAATTGATACACAAACTAGTTATTTCACAATGCTCTCTACTTCATCTCTTCACACAAAACTGTTCTTCCCATTTTCACCTCAATAGAGACTTCACCCCTTTCGCCATCTGTAGAGTTTGATGGATTGATCACTGGCTAGATAATAAGGAACTGGCTGGATGGTTGCACTCACAAGAGCTGCAGTTAATGGTTCATTGTCCAAATGGAAACCAGTGACAATTCCCCAGGTACTGGGACAAGTGCTATTTAACATCTTTGTTGGTGACATGGACATGGGATTGAATATATCCTCAGCAAGCTTGCAGACAACACTAAGCTGTGTTGTGCAGTCGACACACCACAGGGAAGGGATGCCATCGAGACAGAGCTTGGCAAGCTTGAGAGGTAGGACCATGCCAACCTCATGAAGTTGAATAACATCAAGTGCAAAGTCCTGCACCTGGGTCAGGGCAACCCCAAGCACAGATGCAGGCTGGGCAGACATTGGCTTGAATGCAGCCCTGAAAAGAAGGATTTAGGAGTGCCAGTGGATGAGAAACTCAACATGAGCCAGCAATGTGCACTTGCAGCCCAGAAGCCAACCCAATCCTGGGCTGCATCAAGAGAAGTGTGGCCAGCAGGACAGGGGAGGTGATTTGGCCTCTCTGCTCAGCTCTGGTGACACCCCAATTGGAGTTACTGTGTCTAGTTCTGCAGTTCTCAACATAAGGACATTGAGCTGTTGGAATGGGTCCAGAGGAGGGCCACGAAGCTGATGAGAGGGCTAACGCATCTCCCTTCTGAGGGCAGGCTGAAGGAGTTGGGGTTGTTCAGCCTGGAGAAGAGAAGGTTCAGGGGGGACATCACAGTAGCTTCTCAGTACCTGAAGGGGGCCTCCAGAAAGGCTGGGGCAGGACTTTTTAATAGGGTCCAGGATGGCAGGATTAGGAGTAATGGATACAAATTGGAAGAGGGGAGATTTAGGCTGAAGAGAAGAACGAAGTTCTCTGCTGCAAGCATAGTGAGACACTGGAACAGGTTTCCCAGAGAGGTTATTGATGCCTCCTCCCTGGAGGTGTTCAAAGCCAGGCTGGGTGAGGCACTGAACAAACTGGTGTAGTAGGAGGTATCCCTGCCCATGGCAGGGGGTTTGGAACTAGATGATCTGTAAGGTCCTTTCCAACCCAAACCATTCTATGATTCTATAAACTTTACTAGGCACTAGTTTTTATACTGAAGTATGGAACAATTAGCAGTCTTTACCAGGGACTCCATTTCTTTTATAATAGTACTATATTTTTTTTCTTTTTAAGATGATCGGGTTCTAGAAAGGCTTGCAAATGAAATACACCTTCACCTCCATGGTTCTTTCATGGTGGAAAGGCATTTGGTTAATTTATTTTGAAAGACAGAGGTGAGAGAGGACAGATGGAAGAACCATTTAAGCATAAGATGGAGACTACAAGATTTTGTGGTAGAACACAGTTACTCTTATGGCCTCTGCAACACTCACTGTGTCTAGTTCTGGATCTCTCAGCACAAGGAGGACATGGAACTACTAGAGAGGGTCCAGAGGAGGCCACAAGGATGGTGCAAGAGCTGGAGCCCCTCTGCTGTGAGGACAAGCTGAGAGAGCTGGGGCTGTTGAGGCTGGAGAAGAGAAGGCTGCAGAGAGACCTCACAGCAGGTTCCTTCCAACCCTATGATTCTATTTTTTTTTTTAAATCCCCTAAATTACAACAAATTATGAAGTGAGGAGGGACAATACAACAAAAACCTTTCACCTCTCTCACTTGCTTAGTGGAAGTTTTTTCCAGGTCTTGCTCACTCTATAGCCCTGAGAATTTCCTCCTGAGTGAGAAGGGCTGAGCCTTCCCTGCAGTGGTGCTGACTTAGGGGTGTGCCCATCATCCCCAAATAGCAAGTGAGCACCAAGTGCCACAGCCTTTTTAAAAGGCTATTTCACATCAGTATAGCAAAACTCAGGGCATGGAGTTGATGCAAAGGTTCTATGTTGGCAAAAATCCTTATCTCGGGTAAAGGTGTAGAAGGCTGGGGGAAGAGAAACCATACACAGGACAGAATCTAGGCAAGAGAAGAAACTGGGACAAAGCCAGAAATGGACTGGAAAGAATACTGATAGTAGGTAGAGAGACAAGAAGGGTTCAAAACCACCAGATGAGGGACCTTGAAAAATTAAGATTAGCAGGGCATAGAAGCTAACAGGAAATAAATGCAAAGAAATCAGTAATTTTTATAATTATGTCTGTAGTAGAATTCTTTGGAACAAACTACTGAGTATATTCAAATTCATGTGACAGAATTTTAAAATTACTTCTTTTTGACAGATAGAACCCTGCAGAGAAGAAATGTATCAAGAGAATTCAGAAAAAAAATAAGGAAATTTCAGAATACATTTTTACTTACTCAATTTTAGTGCAAGCCCCTTTTGAAACGGTTCTAATACTATCACCTTTTCCATCTCTGATTCATTATAGAAGATAGATTATGATCTAGTAAGTAACTCACTGATTTCAAACTTAACTATGCAAGGATAAAATATAAACAAACACATTCTATTGTCCCAGCTGACAAAAGGCAGTATCCTTAAGACTCAAAATTTGGTTTGAAAAGGCCTTAAGCAGTTAAAAAGCAAAGAGAGAAAAAAAGAGTAAGTAACTTTTTCTGGATTCAATTTTTCAACTTCCTGGTATAAATGACTATAAAATATGAGATTAAATAACCAACAAGAAAAGCTTAGCTATTCTGTCTGGATAGTAACACTTGAATTATATTTATAAAATTGAGAACTCTGATGATAAATAGAATACTAACTCCTCTTTAAGAAAGAAGTATGTACTTTCAAGCACAGAAAATTTAATATCAGCTTATTAAAAAAATACAGTAAGATTGGGCAATTAAGAAATACAATGAAATTATAATGTAAAGATCCATTTGCAGAAAAAAAGCCAAATTAATGCTTTTAATTACATAATTTCACAATCTTATGTTTCTTTTCAAAGTGGACTTTCTGACAAACTACCCAAAGCAGTATGCACTTTTTCAACATAATACCAATAGAAATTTGAGATGGCAACTGGGTTTTTAGTGGTAATAGCCTCACCGTTAATGATAAGTGAATCTGATCTTTTATGTTTTTAATAATGTATCCTTCCACACCAGCATGGTTGCTTGTCTTCAGTAAACACCTTCAAACAACAACAAAAGATATTATCTCTTCAAAGCTGTCAACATAGTTAGCTCTAAATTTAAATTACATTATGGACCTATTTGCCAATTGGGAGTTTTACCATAGAAAAATAAGTTGTCTACATAGCCTTTAAACACCAGTTTACCTAAGACAGCTGACTTGATGTGAGACTGCTGAAATTCATTATTTCTCCAAAAATTAACATAGTGTGGTTACCAGATAAAAATGGTTGTCAGAAATTATAGTATCTATGCAATTAAACTGCAATAATGCAGATATTATATAATCTTTTGATTGCATACCTGAATAATGTGTATTTTCCTTCTGCATCAAACTTGTCTATGAGGAGCTGCAAAATATTTAAACTCTTCTTTCTCTAAATTAAAAATTAAAACCATTATAAGATTAATTCAAATTAAATAAGCTTAGCACTTCATTGATTCTGTAGGTTCCATTACCTACCACATGTTCTATGGCACAAAGGGTCATAACTTTCACCAAAGCCTGCAGTTGGGCAAAGAAAACATAATTTCTAATTACATATAGACTACATTACATCACACTGACATTAAAAAAGTAGAATCTCAACCAAACCCAGAACCCACAGTCCACAGAATTGTGCCTATGTGAAAATTCTCACCAAGCTACAGTCATTGAAATCCCAGGGCTGGTACACAAGACTACTATTCTCCTATTGCCGATTTCAAATAAGAGCATAGCCAAGCAGATTTGCAAGGAAGAGGCAAAAATGATCTAGTATCATCTTTCACCTGCTTTGGCGGCCTGTACATTTGCTATATATGCTTTAATTGTCACTGAAACTCTGAGCTCTAGTGGGGAGGAAAGACAATCACTTCTGAATAGCAAAACACTGATGATTTCAATTTAACACCACCAGTGCACTGAGGTGCAGTAGCATGTACTCTCTCAAACACAGATAGATATTATTGATAAGCAACTTTAAACACCTCTGTACATTGCTTCTTATTACCTGAGGTACTTTAATAAAATCTCTCAATTCTATATACTGATGAAGAAGATTATTGTCCTCTATTCTCAGTAAACAGCTCTCCAACAGATCCTGCAGGTGGAGAAAATAAAAAAAGAAAAACCAGCTGCCAACATTTTACACATATATGAAATTAATGTAAGTGCTTAACATTTTGTGTCTAAAATCACCTTCACTATAAAAACTCATTCATATACCCAAAATACTTATTTACAAATGTAAATGATAATGGCAATTTAAACATTTACGAACATGTGTAAAGTTCAATAAATCTAAGTGTTTGCAAGACTGAAGAATACCTACTTAAGCCTCAAAATATTTCTGACAGTAACATCTAAACTATTACTTGTACCTTTGTTGGAAATGGAAAATAAAGTTCTACCGTTAATTTGAGTTGGAAAAAATAAACACTTCAACACTGAAAAACTGATTAAAAGAAAACTTACGAGTCCTTTAGATAATATAGATTCTTCTGTTCTAGAAAAAAAAATCATATTTATATTGTTTAATTAAAAAGACATTGCTGATAGATTAGAACAAATATTAGAATCAAGATCAAAAGTAACTTTTCCTTCTATGAGTTTTTCATTCTAGTTTCTAACTATAGCGTTCTTATTATTCCTCTCAAAGACAATTTAGAATAAACTGATTGGTGAAAAGTTGAAAATTGGACAACTCTCTTCAGAGTCAAAAAAGAGCTTTTTTTCCCCACCAGCATTCATCTCATATCACACAGGTACCAAGGCACTGAGTAACAAAGAAAATTAAACCTTTTCCCAAATGATTCTATTTGCTTACGTCTACAAGTCTAAGAAAATTACAGCAGATCCTTAACTGCAAAGACCAGAAAATTGTTTAAATTTTACCAGGAAATGGTAAGCAGTCATGAAGGGAAACTTCCCTTTATACAGGAGTGTTACAAACTGTTTGGTCAATACTGCCTCTTACGAAACTGAAATAATCACAAGATACAGAAAAGCCTTATTTCCTTCAGATAGTCTGACCTTTAATTAGTGTGCATACAGTGTCAGAATATATTCAAATACATAGTATCATGTTAGTCTTCTCTAGCAATAGACTAATTGTTACAGAAGTACAGGTAAATGTACACTGTAACTACTTTGCACCTGTTAAAAGTCCTTGATGTTACATTTTCAGAATGAAGTTTCTAAAACTGGTGTCACAATACATGATGAAAACAAAAAAAGTTTTAGACAACTTTTTAATTATACTTTAAATAAAAGAAGCGATCTGGTTGTGGAAGTTGCCATAACTCTCAGCTTCAAAAACTTCCTCTGAACTTTCCTGGTATATTCAAAATTTGATTTTATTAATTACTATTAAAAGAGCACCTATTATCTAGAACTCCCAATACCACAAACCCTACCGTGTCAGTAGCACGTCAATATGGCCCATATTGCATTGCAGAAGGTATGATGGACTAGAAGAGAAAAATTAAGTTTACAGTAAACTGCACAAACCATATACATCTACACATTGTCAATACATGAAAAAATTAGTCTTTTAAAAAATATATTAAACTGTCTTTATAAAATATGAAAGTAAGTCAAACTGCTGTTAATTACTCATGTTGAAACTGTCTTTAAACATGCAATTGAAAATTTAATACATGTTAATTTTCAGCACATAACTAATACTACCAGTTTCTTTAAAAGCACGGTTCATCTAAAATCATTCTAGAGTAAACTATAAGACTGGAATAGATTCTCATGTATATAATATAAGCTACCCAAAATATAAATGCATTAATGTTGATGTAAAACAAATATTAAATGAAATGCACAGTTTTCACTTATGACTATTCACAAAGCTTTCTTCCACTCATAAACTTCAAATTCCAGACTTAAGGTAAGTGAGGAAGGGTAGTTCTTACCTAAATACCACTGGAAAGCAATCAATACCAAAATGCTGAGCAAACACCAAATATGACAGACATGCCAAAGAATCTGCAGAATTCTTTTGCTTCATGTCCACAAACTCCTGATTCTCCCAGTCTGGACTTCTGCCTTTACAATGTGAAAATACTAATGGCATCAATTCTCTTATATTCCATAAAATGTCCTAAAAAGACAGATTACCTATGGTCACTCAAAGAGAGTAATGCAGCAACTAAGTTTCAAAGCTTTTACTATAAATACAGTTAAATCTCTTTGCTTATGTAGAAATTAATGTAAATATTTGTGAATCTTTACACTATATACACATATAAAAGAAGACCCTGCAGGAAAAATAATTGCCATCAGAAGAATGTTACTAAGATAGCAAAGTCAAGCACTCAAAAGTTAGCAAAAGACTAAAATAAAATCACTCTGCCCTAGTTTGGCTCCCTTGTTTCCAAGGTCATGTATGACAGCTAAGTGATCTCATCACACCACAGGATCCCTGTGCCCTTCACATCACAGAAAACCCAGTATTTTGTTTCCCACTCACTAATGAATATGCAACACAATGAAGGCAGCTTAAAAGTTAGGATTACTCCTGTATGGCCTTTCTTTCCAGTGGTGCACAACACAACACTACCGAGTATTTCCCAAATGCCAGTAGGGTTTCACTCCCCACAAGAACATGTTCATGTGAATTTGGAGGCAGTCTAACTCCTATTGCACACATTATAAAGAAACAGCAAGACCAAGGATTGTCCAGAACTGTCCAAATTGAACATCTGAGATTTTACATCTTGGATGATCAGGATTATACGAAGTGTCATACAGCCAAAACATGACTTTAATGACCTTAGCTGAAGCAATCAATAGCCAATTCCATAAACAGAAGTGAATTTCTTGAGAAAATGAAAAAAAGGTAATTCATAATTAGCCTTAAAAGCCCCCAAGCTTTCAGCCAGTGCCCAACAGGACAGGCAGGATAAAAATCAAGCCCTCAGAGCATCTTTCAACTACCTTAACCTTGAGATCGTCTTCTAGTAAACCCTGCCTCAGTCACTGCACACCCTGAAAGTTCTCCAATAAATGACATAGACGAGATATCTTTCATTGCAATCCTGACTGATCCACAGCAGTTCCATCCTATGCCAAGACATGCTGTAGGAAAAAATGGATGCAATCATAACAGAAAAATCTAATTACTGCTGTAAAACAACTGAAAGCTTTGCTAACTACTTAGTGTGCTTCACTTCACAATCTTAACATCTGGATACAGAATATTGTGAGCAAAAATGTTTAGTTTTTAAACACAAACTAGAGAAGGAAGAGTTGCATCACATACCAACTTCCAAACTTCTTCTGCATTCACACACATTTGCACACACACATGTAGTATATGTTGTTTTTTTCCTTAAGTTAATACTAGTCTTTTTCTCAGCCCATGAGTTCTTCTTGCTGCTGCACTTTGGGTTTTCTTCCTCATTCGGCTGGGAGGGCTTAAGTGAGGGACCTTATCAAGTCTTAGCTGACAACTAGTGTCAGACCACTACATTTGAATTTGTGCAAGAGAGGGAATATTCACTAGCACATTCAAAACACAAACAAAGCACAGCTCTTCAGCTGTAACTTTATTAATCACAGGTCTGTTTCTGAAAACATACACATATTCTCTGCACACAGACTATACCTGACTACTTCCTTATAAGTCTTGTTTTTACTGCAAAACTAAATAAAATTACATTCACAAGAATCTTACTCTAATAAAAGACAGCTGATATACATATCAATGAATACCAGATTAACTGCATTGGTAACATGGAGTGGACATGTCCACACTGAATTTCCAGCTATAGCATCAGCAAGCACCAATTAACATGCTTTAATAGTCAGTTGGCACTGAACTAGGCACATTGGAGATTTGTCTCTGTGCAGCATTCATTAAAGGTAATGTAGATTCTTGTCTTGACATAATACTGCAACAAAGATGATTATTCGATATTCTAATAAATTCACAGACCATAAAGAAGAAGAAGCAGTTACTGCAAAGTATCAGCTGTTGATTTACAGAGCAGTCTAAACTGGCTTTTAAGGAGAAAAACTACATCTGCATGATTTGTAATTTCCAGAGATGGGACCTGGAAGCATTCTAGATCTTTATCTATTTGCATTATTTCACAAGGGCCAGTAAGTTACCCTACTAACCAATCTAGGAAGCAAAATGAGCTCTAGAATGAATTGCATGTGATTCTGAAACAGACCACGGGTTTTGTGTACACTGTAATATACACTGACTGCACTTACTACAATTTCAGTTGCAAAATGTCGAAACGGATGTTCTTCAATGCCTTCAAGCTGCTCAAGTTGAGCTGTCAATAATGGGTATTCCAGGCTTTTCAAACAGCTGAAACAAATGAAACTGAATCACCATTAAGGTCACAAATATAGACAGACACAGACAAATACAGGTCACAGATAGAGTAACTGAGAACAAGAATAAGGTCTATATCACATTAGCTGCTGCTATTCCAGATACTCCAAGGAGCACAAAAAGAAAATAAAATCTCCTGTAGAAGCATACCTTAGACTTCACCCCCAGAATATATACTCTCATTGTTGTAAATTTGAGAAGAATGCCAAAACAGCTTCACAGTACAGACTAGTATTTCTTTCCTGTTTCCCTGTACTAAAAAGGAAGCAATTAATTACTTTGCCCTCTCTTCTCAGTTCATAAATATGTATGAATTTTCTTTTTAGGAAGATCACATTAAGTTGGCAGCACTATAAAATGCTAATAAGTAATAAATTCTTACTGTTAATTTTGTTAAGTGTTAAGAATATACATAAGAAGAAACATAAAAAGCTCACAATTTTAATAATTCTTCTTTCAGCTCCATGTCATAGCATTCCAATGATTTTGCCATGTTTTCAACAACTTCATTCACAAAAGGTTTAGCGAAGTCCACCACTGCATTACAACATTGACAGAGGCCAAGTTTGTCTTCCTGTATTTGTTGTTTCGTATAAGGTACAGGCAAAGGAGTAAGCTGACTCATAATCATGGCCAAAGATAAACCCACTGAGTAGGCCTTCTTGTTCTGAAGTTTTAAAAGCACTGAGGGAAAGGAAAAAAAGAGAGGGGGAAGATTTTGAGACATTTCTCTACTTAGTAGAGAAAAAGGTAAAGAAAAACAGTAGACTACATACAAAAGCCTTCAGTTTCAAGGAAAGAGGGACTGGTACCTGAAACCTCATGAGCAAATCCAGAGAGGCTAAACATCACCACCTAGTCTAATAGGCTGTAGTTAAGATGAATGACAAAGCAGTCAATTTCAACACATTGCTTTATTTCTTGTAGCACCATGATGAGGCCTGAAAAAAACTCATCTTCCTAGAATTAGCTTAACTGAAATATTAATTTATCTGATCTGGACAACTTAACAAAAATGGAAGCAATAGCCCCAACCTTTCTGCTGAGACCTGACTACCTAAAGCAGCTCAGAGCCTAAAGCTAGTCAGCAGAGCAAAGTAGCAAGAGTGGTTCTCAGCACAGGCTGATTGGGAATGGGCTATCCAAAAAGCCACTTAACACCAAAATACTTCACTTGTTAAATTTTAACTACATCAATGACACATCTTAGTGATACTACAATCAGACTTCTGCTTGATTCAAGGTACCCGACTTCATGTCATGTATTAAAAGAGAAACTACTACTTTTTACCCACTCTGACCTGAACCAGGCTGAAATATCTACTGCAATCTGAAATAAAAGTTTTGTACGATGAAAGTATGGAATCATATGTTTTAAAAGTTATGTAGTGAAGAACTTCTCTATTTCTGTAACATCAGTATGAAGAGTTTACATCTCTAAATATGACTGTCACAGCACCAGTCTTGCAAATGATGAAATATAGATGAATATTGCTTTTTCTACTATTTACTTAATCTAAAATCTGTTTCCAACAGATCAATGTAAGCATGAAAATTATACCTTCTGTTTTATTTCAGAATAGACAAAAGTCTGTCAGTACAGATACACTCTGAAACCATTCCAACAAAGACTAAACTAATAAATAACAAAATAATTTAATTCAGAAATCACATGAAAACATGCATCTTACCTATCTGTAAAGGCTGAAGCAATAGCATGATAGTTTGGCATGTTTGCTCTCCAGAAGTCTGCTCAATCTGCTCAAGTAAACCCAAAAAAAGTTCCTTTGGATTGCATAGCTGCAGAAGAGGAACACTGCATGAGTTTTTTAATCACAATAGTCACAAGTCAAAAAATTAATTACTATCAAACTTCAATACAGAAGTTCCCGAACATCAAGAAAGCAAATCTGATCATCCAAGATAAAACAAATATCAAACAATAAGTACACTTCCCCAGAATTAAAGTCTTCTGTAGAATGTATTCATGTGTAGACTTTCATGTAAGTTGAAAACATAGAATAATGACCCTTGTTTTCTATGGTATATAAAAACCTCATATTACCTTAGCAAAGTAATCCTTAGGAGTAGAGAGAAAAGGAAAACTTCATTGTGAAGGTAACTCAGGGTACAGAGATTGCAAGTTGTTTAAGAGGTTAAACTTCTTTTCCCCAACAGCCTGTCAGAATCAACACGTACTAAATTTCATACTGCACCTGCAGTAGACAAGAAGCAGCAGTATGGCTGTGGCTGCTCTGACTTCAGCAGCTATCAAAAACTTTGAGTATATCTGCCTTTTTAATCCAGATAATGCTATGTCCTTTTGTTTTGCAGTTACTAACTTCACAATTTTGCAACAAGTTAATTATCTCTTAGAACACTAAGCCTGTGGCTGCTTCAGATGAAGCTACAGCATGAGTTTAAAGTGTACAGGAAATGGGCAGAACCCAGAAGTATTCATGCCTTGTTTTACTTGGAAATCAGAGGAAAAATCGGGACCACTTCCTTCCCTAAAGCTACTACACTATAACCATGTATTTCAAAAACATACCTGTGCCAACTGATCAAGTATCTTCAAGCAGTGTTCTCGTTTATCATCTTCTTGTTTGTACATAAAAATACATCTAACAAGAGGAGAGATGAGATTCCAACCCATATTCTTGATGATAACCTAAAAACCAGAATTTCAGAGAATTAACCAAAATTGGACATCTTCTAAACTCAGAAGGATTGCACTTGAAGGTAAAAAAAGACAACAGATCAAGGTCTGTATAGGACATACACTGTAATCTCTCCACATACTTATAAACACGCATTTTGTATAGCTTTCTTCAATATATTAATTTTAACATGTCAATATCTATTTCTCGGAGTTTACATGACAATATTTTTAAAACAAGAATGAGTAGAGGGCTTCTGCTGAAAGAAAGAAACCTTAAACAAAGTACATTTAACCTGAGAAGATCAAGAGCTTCAGTCCAAGCTGACAAAATTCAAAACTAGACTGACTCCCATGCAACACTGACAAAACACTCTGCCCTTCACTTCTTTTATGAAATTCTTACTTACCTTTGTACAGCTTAGCATATTCCACAACTCCCTATTATGCCTACAGATACCACCATCAGTTGAGTGGGCCAGTATTGTTATATTCATCTGTGGTGGGTCATCCACAGACAGCAACTAAGCATCCATCAACTTCCTACTTGCTCTCCTCCCCAAGTGTAATGGGGGAGAGAATCATAAATCAGAATAACTCGTAAGTCAAAATAAGGACAACTTAACAAGTGAGGGACAAAACGGGAAGGAGGTATGAAGGGGGTGGAGCAAAGCAATAACAACCTATTCTTCAAGCAGCAGCTACTTCAGCACACACGAATCCCTAAATGTTTTTATTGCTGGGCATGATGTTATGTTATGGATTACCTCAACAGTTCAGCCCAGTATTCCCAGCTATTTCCCCTCCCAACTCCCCTGCTCACTGAGCGGCAGAGTGAGAAACTGAGAATGCCCTGACTGTGTACAAGCACTGACCAGCAATAGCTAAAACACTGTTCTGTTATCAACACCATTTTGATTAAAAATCTAAACCACAGCACCACATAGGTTACCAAGAAGAAAATGCCAGCCAGAGCCAGTACACCATCTGAAATTCCTTCCTGTAAAAGGGAGACAATGCCACTTTCTCTTAATTATGCTTTTGTCCTCCCTTTACTGAGGGATTTAAGATAATGACTTGCTTCTTTTGAGCTACCTGCAATTACACAAAAATTTGCACTCAACACAGAGCAATTTAGTAACTACTCATATGTATCACCTTGGTCCACAGTGAAAGTAGCTTTCCCTTTTAATAAGCAGTTTTATTTAACAGTATATTACTGCACAACTACTATGTACTGCAAACTTAAGCTCACCTTATTTTTCTCATTTTGAATTACTTCTAATAACTGAGATGCATACCCATCTTCCAAACATTTCTGACCTGCTACTTGAAACAGATTAAAATCTTCTCCTTTGAAATCAGCTTCATCCAGAACTTGCTAGAAAAGAAACACACATGTCTAAGTCCATGCCTATGAAAGGAAAATAAAAGACAATAAAAACCAAGCTGTCATTTCAAAACGAAATGTAGTGTCATCTCACACAACTTCAAGAAGCTATCAACAGAAGAAGCTTCAAGAAGCTATCAA
>VZTY01008711.1:0-35483 GCA_013400935.1 Turnix velox
GGGAGGAGGAGACGGCGGGGCGCGCAGGAACCAGTGGGGCAGCCCCGCCGAGACGGACGCCGGGCGGGCGGTAGCTCCGCGCCCCGCCGCTCCCCGCCACTCACGGCTCCATGGCGTGGCCCACCGTCCCCCGCTCCCCGCCGAGGCCCTGGGCCGCTCTGCTGCTCCTGGCCGCCCTGCTGCCTGCCGCCGAGCCAGGTAGGCAGCCGCCCCGGGGACAGGCGACTGAGGCGGGCAGAGCCACCTGATGCTGCTCCGGTGTTTGTGCGGATCCGTCCGTCGGTGCCGGTCCCGCAGGCTAGAGAGGAAGACCCGGGCGGAGAATGGATTTCTGCTTAGCCGGGACAAGCCCCGTCACCGGGGATCTGGGGGATGCGGGAGAGCGGGACATTCGGCGGGTTAACCCGCTGCAGCTTGGCTGCGTTTGTGGCAGCTCTCAGGGGTGCTCCCGGCCAAAGCTGAGCCGAGGGCAACGGAGACAAATTACCCGTTTGTCTCTAGCCCGTAGCTGCTTTAATTCCCGGGTGGCTGGCCAATTCGTCCAGTCGTGCCCTGCTCGCTCGGTTAACGGTGCTGAGACCGAGCAGCCTCCGTGCTGAGCATCTCTTCTGAAAGTGAGGCGAGATGCCCCTTTTTTTCTTCATTCCCACCGCCGGAGCAGTGTAGATCGGACCCTGGGTCAGCCCAGGTAAGGCTGGGGCTGCTGTCCGGGCTCATATGGCGCTCACCCTCCGCTTCCAGCAGTTCGTGCGGCTGTGGGGTGGGATGGGATAGCAGCTCTTCCCTGTTCTTTGCCGCCTGGAAGCCAGCTTCGAGGACAGGTGCCCCCTCTGGCAACGCGGTGTCCCACATCTGTCTCAGCTGGTGCCCGCAAAGTCTTCGCACCGCAGCACAGCTAGAGATAGGGTAATGAGGGACGTATGGAGGCATTTCAGCACCGTATTTTAACTGCTGAGGTTGCTGTGGCCAGAGCGGACGCTAGCTGCCACGCTCTGAGCACAGTGGCCGCCTCATCTCTAGCCCGATGCTGTAACCACAGAGCAGCAAGGACGAGAGCGTCTCGCCCCGCAGCACATCAGGGGCTGGGCAGCCGCGGCTCCTGGTGCGTCGTGGTATGCAGCTAAACAAACTGAAAAGGTCTGCTTAACTTGAAACAAGGGAAAGCTCTTGAAGCCTGACTGGGAAAATCTCCTTGTGGGCTGCTGGAGGTGCGTGGCTCTTGGGGTGCACAGTCACACCGTGTGTTTGCAGGAGGCTGAGTGCAGCTTCGAGGACAGGTGAGGCTACTGTCTCTTTTCGTGATGTGCCTGTCCAGGTTAAACCTGGGATCACTCTTCTGGAACCAGATTTGCAGTAACGCTGCTTTGCAGCAACGCTGCTTTGCAGCCGTGGGGAATGGAGGGGTCAGGGGGTCCCCGGGGCTGTCTGCTGGCAAGCGGGAGAAGAGGGAGGGAAGGGAGCAGCGGAATTTGTGTGCTGGTAGCATGAGCGACATTCATGGGAAAGATGTGTGAGCCGGTGAGGAGAAGAGTTAGCTGCTGAGCATAAGCAGGTATTGGCTTCTCTGACTGTGTACCATCTAGAGTGATTCTAGGAGAGTCTGATTGCACTGTGGATGTCACATCCAAAATTTTCATTACAGTCTTCCTATATTTTGCAGTCCCACACCAATGTGATGTAAACCCAAGCCAATTTCCGAACGAACTCAAATGTCTTGGCATAGTGTTGCACAGAGCACTCCCAGCTACAGACCTCTGAAGTGCACCATAGTCTGCTGGAGTGGGAACACTGCACTGTCTGCCCCCAGAAATCATACAGGGTTTGAGTGTGGGCTGAATGTGTGTTCCTTCACCCTGATGGTGTAAACTTTGGAAGAAGTTTAGCCTCAGGTTAAACTTTAGACGGGTGCTGGAGTCCTTTCTCAGGAGTTAAAAGATATTGCTGAATGCATTTGGTTCCTTATCCGGTAGCCATGTTCGAAATGGTCTCTTCCCATTCTCCTTTTTTCTCCTTTCCAGCATGTGCTTTGTCTGGGTGACCTGTCCCAAACTCACTCTACACTTTGAAATTTTTGCACAAGTGCTGTGTCTAGGAGACAGGGAGGCTGACTTGACTGAGCAGAGGGGATCTGACAAATGAAATGAGAGTCCTTAATTTTTTTTGTCTGTGGAAAGAAAGGATAGATTTTTCCTCAACAAGAGTCTGGCATTGGGTTGGTGCTCTCATTGACTTTGCTTCTATTTATCGAAAAGGAAAATAGCATGGAGCCTGTGCCCAGGACTGCAGTGTACAGGCTCTTGGGCCAAGGAAGTCTAGGACAAGTGTGTTGCGCTGGAACCAGTTTAGGGTTTTGACAAGGGAGAGTTTTGTTGCTTGCAGCCGTATTCTGTGTGGAGGGATGCAGAGCACCAACAGTGGTAAGAAGCCCTCTTGTAGAAACCCTCCTCTGCAAACAGAATTGAAGCACCACCTGTGGCCAGTTGGAGAAATTTGGGAAAAACATTAGGAAAACGCTGAGCTCAGAGCAAGAGCCTTGCTGACAGCAGCACTGACTCTAATTTTCCCCTCCTTGTCCAGACCATGTGACATAAACAAAGAAAGCAGAAGGATCTCCAAGGGAATTTTCCATTTCATTTAGCTCTAAGGAATGTATCTTCTCAGTTATTTAGGACAATGTTGTAATGTATAGCTGCATACCAGCCTCTGGGTGTGTCAGAGCTATGGAAAATCTTGTGCTGTCCAAGCCTGCAATTCCAGTTCTTCGGGCAGCACATGTCTAAGGATGGCTGGACATGTGGTTATGAAGAGGCTTTCAGAAGATGAGCTCTACAGAAAGAAATTAGTGGGAGGCTCAGTAGATAATGGAGCAAAATAAACATATGGCATGCTTTCTTCCTGCTGCGGAGGGAATGAGATCTTGTCTGTGTGAGCGAGTGCATTGAGTACTCGTGCACCCATTTGTCTCCTCAGACGCACTCAGTGTTCGAGTCACATGAACATTTCTGACAGGCAGGGCACTGAAATGAAAATGTGGCTTCTGAGTCTCAAGAGAACTGAGGCTGGACTTCGTGTCTGCTGCAAATTGTCTTTAGCTATCTGTGGGTGGTCCATTTTTTTCTGATCAATGAAGCGAGAAAGTATTTTCACCAGGCTCTGTTTCTGGTGCCCCTCTAGGGCACATGCATTCTCCAGCTGGCAGCTGTGTTATTGTGTCACCCAGCTCTCTCCATCACTGTGGAAGTGCTCAGGTGTGTGGTTAAGGTGGCATTGGGATGCATTGGGTCTTTAAAATTTGCACTGCTGCAATTCAGGTATAAGCAGGATTGGAGCCTTTTCCTGACCAAAGACCTCCAGAGTGAGCCTGTGTTAGGCAGTCTGAGTGTGATCCCAGATATTCAACAACCTGCAGCCAAATCAGGACCTTTCTTCCTCTACTTTCTTCCCCCACAGTTTGAAATGTCAGGATTCACTGACATTGTTTAACTTGAGTTACCGGTATTCATAAATCAGTATTCTTCTCCTTGGCTGCTCAAATGAACTACTCATTATTAGGTACATTATCATACCATGGGAACATTTACTACCGGTTGTGTATGTGATTTCTGCAGAGTGGGAGAAGAGAACCTGGATGCTTAGCTATGCCTCCTGTAGACTCCTAATGCACACAGCAGATGATGTGGTCACTTCCAGATGGAATGACACTGATGTGCCTTCCTGAGAGGGGTCTCCTAGCCCTGCAGCCATGATCCCTTGGGCAGGCACCAGTGCTTTCTTTTCTGCTTTTCTCCCCCTCTGCCAAATTGCTGTCTTTTCCGTTTTACAACCCCCTAAAGAAGCAACAGTTTCACCAGTCACTTGCATTACAAGATTGCTTTTATTACTTCAAGTGCAGTTTAAATTATTTGCTTGGAACTATGAGTGTTTTATTCCCCAAGATGAGAGGTCATATCAGCAGTCTGTTCCCTGCCATGGTGGGAGACAGGGATGAACTGCATGGATTTGAGGAGTGGAATTCAGAGGGAAACATCAGGTCTTGAAGCTGGGGAGACCCGTTCTCTCTGGTCATGAGGAGCCTAAGTGTTTTGCTTCCATATGGACTGAGAACCTGTATTTTTGCTGTATTTGCACCAATGCTGTAGCTTCTAAGGCTTATGTCTTCAGGGCAGTAAAGGAGCAATGGATCTCTTGAAGGAACAGGAAGTTGTCTGGAAGATACTTTTCTGTGTGTGTCCCAGTATAAAGCCTTTGAACTCAGAGTTACTTTTCCTTACATGTGTTTGCTATATTGCCACTTACTCTGCTGTGCTGCTGGCTGCAAAACCTACAGTCTGTGCTGAATGTTCACAAACTGCAGTGCCAGAACAAGCACTGCCAAGATCAAGACAGTGGCTTTAAAAGCACAAGAATTAAGAAACAAGCAGTGCTGAGATACTTGGATTGCTGTCTGTTCTCTGAGTTTCTGGGACACACGTTTCTTTCCTCCGCACCCTGGATGTCTAGGGATTTGGAGTATGGTTTAGCTTACATCTCCACTGCCTGCACTTAGAGAGGGGATTTTGCACTAACTCTCTGCCTGGTTAGATACACTCCTGACCATCTCATCCCAGCTTTTACATTTATTCTTGTGGGCACCAACAGTATTTGCCTGCAGTACCTCCTTAGTTTTGTTCATTTCCTTTGGGTTTGCACAAGCACCTGAAAAGTGTCATTAAACTTTAGACGAGTTTGTAATGAGAAGAAACTTTTTCTACCATGGGCCACAAGGTTGATTGCTTAACTGTTGGACTGTTAGTGGAGTTAACAGGAGCAACATCAGTGTTTATGCTGTGGCTTCTTTCTTGCATGGTCTTGGCTTGCCTGGGGAGATGGGAGATTATGCTGACAGTGCATGTGTCTTTAGTCCCCATCAAGACTTGTGCAGGCTACTTTGCTCCATATGCATCCTTCATCCTGAGGGGGATCCTGGTACCCACTGGGCTCCAGTACTCTTGTCCCATGTTCTACTCTCCTGTAGCTCAGGGCATCTGGGTTTCTGACACATGTTGCTCTGCAGATATGGATTCCTCCTCCCTGGCTCCCCAGGACTGCACTCTGGGTTGTAATATAAGGTCTTCCTCTGCCTCTCAGAGTTTCTGCAAATCTGTGTTCAAGCTTCAGTGTGTTTTGTACCATTCACAGCATTTTCAGAATGGTTAAAATCTATGTAGGTTACATAATATATTTCCCAGCCAGCAGTTCCTGTATCTCACTCGCATCTAACTTGCAACCTCTGCTGTTAATTCTTCATAAATGACATCTGTACCATGGGAACTTCTCCCATGTGCCAGGTTGAGTGTGTACCCTGGCTATGTCACATCCCTGTGACAGTGAACTGATGTGCTTCCAGTGCTGCTGAAGTTGGACTGTGTGTGTTCGATGTAGATGGCAAATAGCACCATGAGGTGGAGAAACAAGGAAAGCTGGAAGAAAATCTCAAGTAATTTAGAAATTGTGTGATCTAAACAGTGAACTTTTCCTAAACAGAGAGAAATTGTTTTTCCCATCAGATGAAATACTGAAATCCTGCTGTAAGGAAGTCAGTCCAAGCTTCTACTTGCCTTGAAGAGAACCTAAAAGGTACATCCAGATTTAACTGTGTATGTATTAGGAAGTAATCTGGAGAAGCGTGCATTTTAAATCACCCCTCTTCAGCAAGTAACTCGATCATCAAATCTCTTCATTAAAGAGTGGAAATTACCTTTTGAGGACTGTAGAGTGTGTTCATGTTTTGTTGTTCCATTGCGGCCATTTTGCTATTACTCAATCATCAAGCCCTCTTGGGCATCTTGCAGTGGACCGGATTCCAACAAGTCTTTCCAACTGCTGTATTCTTCTGGCATTAAACTGATAATTTTTCTGCTGGAGCAGTTGGTTGTTCTTAATATATACATCTTCTGTAAAATAGGAGGCAAATCTTCAAACAGTTATTTGTCATCATGTTTACAGTACACTTGCAATGTTTTGGCAGAAACTTTTTTTGAAAAAAAGGGCAGAACTGCTGGAGCTGGAATGTTAGTTGCACCTTGTCTCTGAGAAGGAGACAAAAAAAGAGCGTAATTTGTTGTGCTATTCTGCAGTGAAGTTCTTTATCCCTTTTTTCGCAGTGGCATCCTTGCAAGGGTGCATGCAGCGGGAAGGGATTTAGTTGTTAACAATCAGCAAGTACAGAGCTTACCTTAAAACTCCCACTACAGAAAGCAACCAGATGTGACTGACAAACCATGCTGCCATGGTTGATGGCTTGCTGTGCTCAGTGTCCAGCCCGATCCCTGCCACTTGCCTGGCCGACCCTCACAGAGCCCTGGCATGCTCCTGCTGCCACAGGAGGAGAGCATGGAAATAACATCTTGTGCCCACCCCTTTGTGCCTCTGGCAACCTGAAAAGGAGCCTTGTGTTGTCAGCCTTGGGAAGCCAGTGTTTAGTTTTTCCTGTGCTGTTGAGGTTTTTGGGGCAGCTCTGAGAGCATGGCAGCATACATGCTGTGGCAAAATACGAGGGAGGGCTGCATGTAAATGCTGTTATTCCGGTTGGTTAGTGAGTGTCTTGCTTCATGTGGCAGTCCGGCTGAAATACCCAGCGGCATTGGATTCCAGCACTGCACAAGCAGTTGAGCTGCACATTCACATAGTCTGCATGCCTTTCCCTTTCATCACCTCTTGGGGCCATGCTGTTTGGTGACATAATTGTGTGGTCTTCATTGTGGATGCTTTGCAGATGGCCCTGCAGCTCATGCAGGAAGAGGCTGTAGCAACCTGAGACTGATGGCAGTCTGGGGGCTTGGCAGAAACTTGCTATGCTTTGCAGGACAGACTGCTCTGGGTTATGTGTTGCCAGCATTGCTGTCCCTGCCAGCTGAGTTATGGTTTCTCTCCTTGTAGTGCCATTGGCTTGACATTTCTGCTCTCCCAAAGTAAATGTATTATAAACAATTTAAGAGCGAGTGGCAGTGATGGAAATGCAGCTCCTTCTCATCTGGCTTAGCTGGACTGACTCTTTAGCCTGATTTCAGGTTACGTTTATGTTTGATATATTCATCTGTTATCTGGATGAGGTCTTATTCTGGGGAGGCGGGCTTGGGATCAGAAGACATAGTTTCATCCACAGATGTGAAGCAAATGTTCAAAGTGATGTCTCACCTTTCCTGGGCTTCATTGGCCCTGTCTGAAAAATGTGTTGAATGCTTTTTCCATTCTGCAGCGCCAAAGAACCGCCCTACTTAAGCTGCTGTTCTCTTCAATTTGAAACTTTCCAAACAAGAAGTTAGAGCTGAAATATTTTGCTAGATGCTCAGTAGCATCTTAGCATGGTTTTATCAAAGCTCAATGAAAGATTGTTTGATTTGTCTGCCATTGCACATAGCATCCACTCAAAGCAGTTAGTCCCCTGATGCAGAGAGGGGAGTGTGGGCTCAAGCTTTCCTCTGTGACACAGAACACAGGTTCTGATGCTGTTCCTGCTGTAGACTCCCTCTTGTCTGTTATGTGTTGTGCTGTGATGTGCTATATGCCCACACGCACTTACCTGCTGAGTGAGGTGGCACTCCCTGGAATCAGCAGAAACAACTGAAGGAAGAATATGCATATTATTTGGCTGGATCAAAAGTGATCAGGTCATGTTTCTCTCGTAATAGAGACTGTGAGCACAGGCGTGGAGAGCTTGAAAATGTAAAGTATCCCAGTTTTCCATTTCTTCTAGTCAATAAGCTTCTAAGTAAACATCTAAGTCTGCTTAGAAATTACTTTTGGAAACTGACTTTTAATTCTTGCTTTTTGTTGATCTAAGTGCCCTTGGCCTTGGAAGTGAAATGATTTACTATCAATTTAGATATTTGCAGTGTTGTAGGATCTTGGAGCAGCTTTGGTGCACTACTCCCAAGTGCTTCAGGTCCAAAGCTGTATGTAAGTAGAGGAGAAGGGAAGAGCTGCACTTGGACTGTGTGGGTCATCATTTTCCACCATGATGACCCACTAAGAAAGTACATGGCATCCATGCCTTGAAGTGTCTGTTCCTTGCAGACACAGAAGAAAATGCTCTTTTCCTGAAAAAAAGAAAAAAACAGAAAAATAAGCTCTTCAGAGTGCAAGGTAATGCCTGTTTATTGCCACCAGATGTCTCAGACCGTACGTACACCGCAACTGCCCTCGCAGCACTTCACACAGCCGCGTAGGGTGTCTCTTGGCCATGGAAGTGCCGATTGCTGAGCGCCAGACTCCTCAGCAAGTGTACTCGCTTTTCTCTCCCAAACCATCTATTTGAATTACTCTTATGGAGAGATGATGAGTGATACGAGACACTGTGTGGTTCTGTTTGCATTTGGTATCACGTTGCGCAGGTTGGGCTGAAAACCTGCGACTGATGATGTGAGTTGGAAATGGGAATGAGTGCGAAATCTTGGAGGAGTGGAAATAGATTTCAGACCACCACTTCAGTAAAGTTAAGAAGGGGCATGGCTTTTCAAAGACTTAAGTCTTTCCTCACAGTGGTGACAGGCCAGCTGTCCCATGTGGCACCAGCTGTGTGGGCACAGCTGTGTCCAAACAGCAGTGCAGAGGGGGCACAACTGGTAAAGGATGGTTTCCACACTCCCCATTGGGGATGGAAGGAAGCGGGAGGAAATAAAAGAGAATAGTTTTTTGCTGTCACCAGCAGAGAGAGGGGAAGGATATCAGACCGGCAGAGGGAGGTGAAGTGTGAGCTCAGAAGTGATGGACCTCAGGGTCTGGTGGGGGTGTCAGAATAGCTGATAAATTACTGTGGATGTTTCTGTAAAGTGTGTACTTTAAGAGAGGGAAGGATTCAGTGTTATTTGTTCCCACAATCCTATCTTTTACCACAGAAGAATTGAGGCTAGTGTTATTTCAAGACATGGATTGTGAATCATTCTATATTACAGATAGATAAATTACAGGTAGATAAATGATGTTATAGTGGATTTTATTTGAATTTTTTTTTTGAAGCAGCAAAAACTGTGTTATTTTAGTATTATTATTTAGTATTATTATTATTATTTTAGTTTTCCCAATCCTATGAAAAATTTACTGTCTGAGAGATACTAATGAAAGAGCAGAAACTAATGTTGAGCCAATATTTTGTTCTTAGCAAATTTGTAACTTGAGAAACTGAAACTTTTCTGATTTATGAAATGTATTCAAAATTTTAAATATATTTTAAAATAGTTTCAACATTTTATTTCAAGTTGAAATAAAAGTGGAGAATTTAAACTTCTTTTTCATTTAATACATGATGAAACTTGAATTTCTGCTCTGACTTTGAGCTCTGAAGGATTTTTGGCAGCTTCTAGTGGAAAGTTGAATGTGCGCTTCAGCTGGAGATGGAATGGAAACACTTCACATAAACATGTGAATCTCCAGTAGATTAAAAAATCTGTACTACTTTACAACTTCAGATATGTTGAGGTGGTTTTAGAGAGCAATGTAAATCAACACCTCCACCTTCCTCTCCCTGTAAGTAGTCCAGAGCCCTTAGGGGCAATGATTTGGTGTGATATCCATAAAGAAATTAACCAGAACCAGAGCTGTTTCTGAAATGTTTCACTGACACCCACTCATCTTTTTTTTGAGGGGGTAGAAATTGCCCTTTAGTTGCCTAAAGAACATTTGGAACCAGGAATTTCAGGTAGCTGCAACTTGGTTACCACTTGTCAATGCTTCCACAAATGACAGAAGTAATTAATTTGCCAGATGTTGAAGCATTCAAGATGAAATGTTTTTTCAGAAGCTCTGATGAGTGGGGATGTGATGGTGGCTGAGAATTCAGTTCCCTCCCTCCACAGCTCAACACCTTGAATGAGTACAGCATTTGTCTCTTATCTTGAAAATCTGTCATAAAATATCCCAGCAGCCAAAAATTAAGCAAGTTTTGGAAGGAAATGAGGTGCTTGAATAGGGGTAGTGCATTAAATGAAACTAAGCATATGAAGTGAATCATATGAACTAAGTATATAAAGTTCTGTGCTCTATGGATGTAGGTAACCACTACTTAAAGAAACTGGAGTGAAAACTGGTGCAGATAGAGAACTGTGCTGCGTGCTGTGAATTTCTATAAGCCTAGACCATATTTTCCTTTGGGATAATAATGCACACTGCTCTCTTCAGCCTTTGAAAGACGCAGGGCCTCTTGCTTCACTTGACTTTCTGTAACGTGCCACTGTTTTTTATAGGCACTAATGTGGGAGAATGGCTACATGACAAAGTAGACATGAAGGAGCTATGCTGATTTAACTAAGGTTCCCATGGGAAAGGCAAAGATAACACGTCCTTGAATCCAGCTGTGTTACAATAACAAGGTTCCACAGTTAGTTACAGCAGTAATTGCAGAGGGGACGGGATAAGCAAATGTAGCTTTTACTTGCCAACCAATAAGATATTGCCTAGTGTGTTTACGAATGAGTGGACTGTACATAAGTGTGTGAAACCCCAATAAATCGAAGCTTGCTTCAAAGATTGTCCGCATCTTCCCGTGCGTGGCACGCTAACATGAAAGCATTTAGGTTCACAAGAAGCAATCCAGGTGTGCAGCATAAAGATGCTGCCATGGTTTACTTGGCTTCCTAATGACCAGTGCAATTTTAGTACGTGTGTTTTCCTTCTGGGAGATCTACAGCCATACCTGCAGAAAGCAGAGCAGGGGTTGGCTGGCAGGAGCTTGCCCTCTCATTCTGACTTGTGTCCCCTGCCAAGCCACTTCAAAGTTAGTTCAGGCTGCAGGAACGCAGGAAGAGGGAATGATGGTGGAGTGGATGCATGACAGCCTAGAAACAATATTTTCCCTTTTTTCACTGCCTTGCCTGTGGACACCATTTGAGGCCCACATGGATGTGAATAGATTCATTCTCTGTCCATATGGGGATAAGGATAATTGTGGGTGGTGACTTCCGCATCCAGGTTCCATGTGTAGACTGGGCACAAGGCATTATGCAAGCTCCATGCTGGAGGCAGTGCTAGAGAGAGGAGGATCTGTGGGACTGTGACCCTGCACAGACTTGAGTCACCCTTTGTGTCTAGCCATACCCATGTGTGCATCAGTGGTGAGTGAGAAGTGTAATTTTCATTTTCAACTTGAAGAACGCTCTGCATGTATTCCCTCATGTGAAAATCTCTAAAGAAAGCTTTTCCTTATTGACACCTTTACAGAATATGAGCAAGCCAATAAGATTAGGTCAGTCTGAGCAAATTCTTTGGTTTATTTCATGTTTTCAGGATGAAACCATCTGAAATTTCAGATAAATGGATCAATGATAGCAGGTGATATAATTTCTTCCTACTGCCATGGTGGACTTCACTGTATGAATTTGTACCAAAGTGAGTTCTTTCCTGTAGAAACATGTGGACACATTATGGCTCAGAAGAGTCAGCTATCAGTGAAAGAGTCATATTATTTTACAAGAGGGAGAAAGGCCAAATGGGTGCAGGTTTTGCACATTCTCCATGCCTTCTTTTCCTGTTGTTGTGGACATACTTACCAGTTTGTTAGAGGAGAATCAAATCGTTGCTGCTTATTATAGATTGTGCACCTAGAACTCTACCTGGGCTCCAAGGGCAAATTTCAGTAGAGCTAGTGCCACTAACAGCCTTTGAACAGTTTTGGTAACAAGCAGCGGATTGAGGCAGCAGAGGCTGAAGAGAGTCATAGAATCATAGATCGTCACTGGTTTCCACTTGGACAATGAGCCATTGACTGCAACTCTTTGAGTGCAACCATTCAACCAGCTCCTTATCCAGCGAGTGGTGCATCCATCAAACCCATTCTTTTCCAGTTTGGTGACCAAGATGTCATGCAGGACAGTGTCAAATGCCTTGCACAAGTCCAGGTAGATGATGTCAGTTGTCCTTCCTTTGTCCGCCGATGACGTTACTCCATCATAGAAGGCCACCAAATTCTTCTGTTGAAGAGTGGCTCTGCTTCAGGAGCTTGCAGTGGAAGGATTTGTTGAAACCCATGGATTTGTCCTGGGCAGCAGTAAGACCAGTGCCAATGCAGTTGAGGACCCCAGGATTTGTAAAGGTGGCTGGGAGAAGTCTGTAAGGGTAGTCCATGCATGCGGGTAGAAGTGGGGGACATCCCAGGAGAGACGTGGCTTCCAGGTATACATCCCTGCTTGGTGTATTCCTCTCTTATGGTGTCCACCTCTTCTATTCAACAGACAGCAGGATTTTAATGCCTGATCTGATAAAAAAATGCACCAAAAAGCAGTATGAATCAGGAGACCCCAATTTTAAATAGAAGACTAGCCAAAATTGCAGATCAGCTAGCACTGTGCCAACATTATGTCTGCTATTTGCTTTCCTGAAAGGGTTTTGAAGTACTGTATGTTTCACTTTTGACTGTCAGAAACAAAGAACTTACCTAACTTTTGAGTAAATAAATGATGTAAATGTGAAAACAAGAAGAAACTGGTGGTGAAAACAGTATGGACAGTGCAGTCATGAATACAATGTGGAAAGACATAAGCTTTGAAGGGGCGTTGTTTTGTTTCGAATGATGTCTTGCTCCAGCATGAAGTGCTCCTTATAGTTTTGCATTCTGAATTTCTCAGGCAGATTTCCTTCCCATCATTGGACTTGTAACTAGGGCTAGAGAGCCGCCTATACAAGGATTAATTATATAGAGGAAAACAATTTAACTTTTTCCTGTGGTTTTGCCATGTTTGTGATGGCAGTCATATTAAATTCAGACTTCATCACTTAAAGCACCGTTAGACTCTGATTTGTCCCAGAAGCAGGACTTCAGGTGTTGTAAGTTGATATTTGTGCTATTTCTGCAGTTGGATATCTACCAAAGTTAAGGAATGTGAGTTTCTTGCCCACTGGGAAGGGTCTGAGCATCATGGGAGCTGCCAGGTGCAACAGTTGGAAGTCCTATGGAGCAGTACAGTGTCAGCACTGGGAAGCCTCAGGTGCATCTCTTGGGGAGAGGCACTAATATTCCCTCCTTCCCAAAAATGAGGGATTGAACAGATGTATATAGAGGATCTGGTTGGGATCAATGGCTTTATAAGGCCTGTTGACAGTTCATGGTATTTCTCTTTGTTGTATGAACAACGTAAAAGAAATAGGCCTGCTTTGCTATCAACTTGTAATTCTGTAAAATCCATGAGCCCCTTCTTGCAAACCAGATTTCCAGTGCTTGGCATGATAAAGGACAGGCTCCTACTGATCCATTGGATCAAATGCGGAGTACCACAGAGGTCCAGTCCCTCCTCACTCCCTTCCATTTTTAAGCCCAGAAAAGGTTAATCAGTAAACTAAGATCTGAAGGAGACCCGCACATACCACTGGAATTCACTCAAACATAGATTTGACATCTATTTGTTATCAAAAGCTTAAAAGCTATAAGCCTGATTCTAATGAAGATGGTGTCTGAGCCAAATGTGCTCCCATCCTGCGACTGTTCACTGAAGTCCTGAAGAATAGCAGGAGTCAAAACTGTGGATTTGTCCTATGTGGAAAGTAAAATCCTTACATTGTCAGTTATTCTGGCAGGACCTCTGGTCGATACGCTTGAGCCACATCAAAGAGAACAGCACACCAGAAGCAAAGCTGTTTTTTGCCAGATGAAAAACTTCAAGCGTATCAAATGTAAGCAAGATAATGATATTAGGACCTTGAAGGATTCATTGAAGAGAATCCCGAAGCAAAATTAGAAACAGTAGTTCTAGCAAGAAAAATGTAGAATAATACTAATGTGAGTTAGTATTAGGCAGCTGGGGGAAGATGTATCTATATAAAAGGGTAACTCAAGTGTCAGGCTTAAAAACCACTTTCCAATGCTGTTTCTGAAGTATCTGGTTTTAAAAACACTTCTGAAATGAGTTTGCCAAATGTTCAGCTTTTTCCATTTTTTGCTAATTAGAGAGCAGAGAATAATTATTTTTTTATTATATAAAAAGTACATTCTTCACTTAATGTCTCTTCATTTTCTCTTAGCAATTGAAGATTTTATTGCAAAAGTGTTACAGCTCTACATACTGTACCTGACTTTACAGTCTGTGCTATATCTGTCCATCTCCATGTCACTGCCTTATGCTTAGAAGTTTTCAGGAGGCTCAGTGTTGGATTTGGTTTCATGTTTTATTCTCCCAGAAGTGAGTTGAACAGTAGGCTGCAGTTCTCCAGGACTGAAACAGTGGCCTGATGAAAACCATGTGTTTTGGAGCCTGGCCTGTGTGCTTTGTGTGGGTGGCAGCAGGGAGCCCTGAGGGTCAGAGCTATGCAGCCAGAAGAGCTTGTGTTCCTCCTGCTCAATTTTTCTGGACTGTCAATGTAGGGATTTAGTTGTCTCAATGGACTTGAAGGACCAATGATTTACTGTCCTCCAGAATGGGCCTAGGATTCGAAATAAGATGGAGACAGGGGGTGCTATCCTAGGTTTCAGCAGGGCATGCACCAAAGAGCTTTGGATGAATTCTTGTATCGAAGGAAGTTTTTGGGGCAAGGGTTATTTCTAAGTGCCCATGTGACAACCACCAGTCTCCAAGTGATGATCATTATTGCAAAATACATGCTGTAGTGACACAATTTTGTAAAAAAAATATGTAAAATAAATCAAAGGGGCTTTTTTTTGTGTGTAACTCTGTAGCATCTCTTGAAGAGTATAAAACAGGAAAGGTTAAAAATAAAAGCTTTCCTTTTTAAAAATTGTAGCTGATGAATCCAAGAGGTGTATGGGTCAGAATGTATGGCCTTTGCTGTTGCCACTCTCGGCTCAAATGAAGGGACTGTTTCCATGAATTTCATGTTGCTTACTTTAAATATAAGGCAAAGCACAACCATTTGTTGAGTCTCAGTTCTCTCCTGTTGACAGTCATGTTTTTACCCTCTTGCCACTGTTTGTGTGTGAGACATCAATAATTTCTAGCTGCCATTCTACATGGAACCAGTGGTAGGCTTTCATCCATCTCTTTGTTTCTGTGTTCCATATATCATTGCTTTTGTCTGTGAGTCTTGACTGACAAGCCCTTCCCATGGTGTATGGTCTGGATAGCCACATTAATACAAACTGAGCTTTTCCATCTCCTGTGGTGACAGTTCAAGCAATTAGAGGGCAGCTCTGTCCAATTGGCGGCTGACAAAAGGAGTGTCCTGCCAAAGAGTGTGCAAACTAGGTACTTGTCATATCTGGTGTGATTGCAGTGTCTGTATACTTAATTGTTTTGATGGTAGTGTTCTTTGTTGCGCCTGTATCTGCCTGTTGAGCAGCTTGGTCACCAGTTTCTTCTTGGATTTTCAGGTTTTTGCTTCTATAAATATACTAGCAGAATAGCACCATGATTGGAAGCACCATACCAAGGGGCACAGTCTTCAGACAAAACACAATAAATCAGTGAAAGGGAGTGACTTCTCTGTTACCTTGTATGGGTCAGTTCCAGGTTCCTGCAGGGCGTAGGATGAAAAAGCAATCTGTCACCTTCTGTGCTTGTCCCCTGGGATCCAGCTTGGTTGTGTTAGCTGAGAGGGGTACTAGTAGATAATTGTGAGACAGTCATGTTCAGCTTGAGATACAGATTGTCTTTAGTAAGTCCAGAAAACAATAATCTTTAAGCAGAAAATTTTGAGAGGAGAAAGGGAAAATAAAAAAATTGCTATGGAAAGAAATGAAGAAGCTTAGAGTCACCAATACCAGACATGGTAAAAAACATAACTAAATTAGTTGTGTTTGACTACCCCTATCCAAAACCAAGGAGAAGATCAGTTCTATAAGTGGAAAACTATGTTTGGAACAGATGAGAAGATTTAGGATGTTACACAATGTATGGGGTAGCTGTGGAACTTATTGTCAGTAGACAGTATGGATTAAAGACTGAAGGAGTTGAAAAGGTTTTTCTGTAACTTTCTGAATACATTGCTTTGCCAAGGAGATCTGAGGAATAGGTGTGTTGCATAGAGTAGAAGATGGCTGGTAACTCCTCAGAAAATAGACGGAAGTGAATAGGAAGTGCCTTTTGCAAAGATTTTGCCAATGCTTCTCATGGGAGCTTAAGCTTCCATTTGACATTATGGTTTCAGAGACAGCCCATAGTCCCTGGATGCTGTGATGTTTCTCCTTTGTTCTGGCTCTGAGGTTATGTTTTCTAGATCCATAGGCATCTAGAGTCTTTATACCTCTCCTGACTTTCCTCAGTGGGCTTGTATCTTTCTTAAAAGAGGTGCCTGGTTATGGAACATAGTTCTTACAGCAGTGAGTTTTTAGTCCATGGCAGTGTAGAATAATTTCACATAATCTAGCCAGAATTATATTGATTTTTTTCTGGACAACATTTACTGTTATTTAGGTTAATCAGCTGGCAACTGCAACCATTACATTCTTATCTGGATTATTACTGCTTTTTAAAATTTTTTTTCTTCTAATCTGTATTGCCTGTTCTAGATTTAATCTGTGAGTAATATATCTGTGCTTTATATCCCTATATATATAACCATAAGGAATGTTAAGCCTGCAAGCACATACGTGTTGCTTGAGTGTCTTTGTTATTTTATATATATTGTACTTTTCCACAACTGTTAGTGTTAGAGGTATTAAACAATAGAAATGCAGGAAACCTGAAGTCAATAGCTGCAGTTTTGCTCCTGCAGCGGAACTATCTTCTGTCCCAGAGGAGCTGGGAGCACTGAGTCCTCTGCCTGTATCCCCACACTGTTTCCGCAGTGGAGATGGTGGAGGTCTCTTCATGTCAGTAGGTTAGTTTAGTAGTTAAAAAGTCAGTTGAGGGTAAATTTAAATTGCTATTATGATTTATGGACCCGCTTCCAGGCTCTTTTATATGGTCTCAAGTACTATTTAAAATTATTTTTGCTATGAGATGTTATCATAGTAGAAGTATGTGCATCTATTTTTCTGGATTTGTCAGGAAGAACAGGGATAAAGCTGTTATTTGTACAGATGTTGTGGTGTCCCACAAAGCTATACCACTCATAGGTCTTCTGTCTTATCCTCCAAGCTTTCTGATGTTGGCTCATTATGAAAATGTCTCATTTTTAGACATGTATTTGACAGTAAAAATGTGAAACTTGAAGAGGAGGATATGGACTGGTTTTGACTTAGAACATGATTGCTCTGCCGTGCATGGGAGGTAATGACCAGGGTTTGGATATGAGAAGGGAATCTGCAATTTTGAAATCAAATGGTTGTGACCCTTTTACCTTCCTGCCCCCATGGCAGAAGTGCTAAGAATCCCATGGTTTCGCCCAGTGCTGAGGTAGGCTACAATCAGGGCATCCTTGCACTTTTGCCAGATTTTTCTGCCTGCTCTCTCTGTCCCTTCAATGAACACACGAAAGTGGTGTCCCTCCAGTATTGCCTTGCTTCCAACCCACTGAAGGGGCACGTGTTGGACAACACCTCAGTTGGCTGGTTGCAGAGCAGTGTCAGGTCTGCAGCACACTCTCACAACCTCTTTGGCTTTACTGGGGATTTTTACTGCCATGGTGGTTTAGTCACTGGAGAAGCCTGGACAAGACATGTCCAAAGGCAATGGGCATGTGAGAGGAGGGCAGCCCAGACCCACCAGGCTTCCTTCAAAGAGTGCTGACACAGGAGGAAAATTGTATGTGGATGTCAGTAGTAGAAAGTGAAGCCTTCAGTAACTCACCATTGATTCTTCTCAAGTTATAATAGATGCATTGAGCATGTAGAAATATGTTGTTGAGTTCGGAAAATACCCTAGTCCTACTGTACTTAGCATTGAGAGGGCTCTTCAAAGGAAGCACTGGAAACTTCTCTAAATGCTGTCTATTTAAAGAATGTCCTCCAGATGGTAGGTAACTCCTCTACAGATGTGTAATGAATTGCTTTGCTTAAATCAGGAATTACCATTGGATACTGGTCCTCTGCCCAGAACTCCTGCCCAGTGAATTATGGCACACTTTCCATTGTGCTTTGCAGGAACTAGAGTGTTCCAGTCCCTGCTGTCTGTGCCAAGTAGGAGTGGAAATGTGCTGAGTGGTTTTGCTTTTTTTTTCATGCAAGAAACAAAGGATTTACATGTGGCTTTTCTATTCTGCTTTAACTGATGGGCTCATTTCCAGAAGGAGATCTGATGCTGAGTAAATAGTGGCATGAAATAAAGTTGATGAGCCCATATAGGGGCAAGGTTGACAGGGCATTTCAAAATACTGAGGGACCTACTAACCTGCTGAGTCTGAGGCTGAATATGTTCTCCTTTTTCAGACCTGCTTTTTCCAACCAGGTACTTTTACACTTGTTAACTGCTGCAATGCGATGTAGAGCCTTTGTGTTATGCTTTGTGCCACGTCTAGTCTGAAGTAAATCATCAAGCCTAGTGTCTTCCGGAGTTAGAGCAGTCAGCACATCTCGATTTAGAAGGCCACATCAGCACTGCTAGAGCTGGCTCACCCACTGCAGGAAATATCTTTCCAGTGTGAACTCTTCTCAGGTTGGCCATAATCCAGCCCTCATTGAAGCTGGTGGAATTGCTCCCATTTTCTCATTGGATCTTGGATCAAACACTCAACTTAAAAAGTAAAATCAAACCAAGAATCCTATTGTACTTTGCCAAAGTGACACGGTGCACTAATTCTTGGGTGGAAAACAAGTATCTTGTGGTATTTTGTCTGTCCTTTTTTTTCTTTATTTTTCTGCTGATGGAGCTTTGAGATAGCTGTATGGAAATGGATAACAGTGAGAAAATGTGAAGGCAAGGAGCAATGCAGCCACCCCTGTGTGAACTGTTGAATGAGAAAGATGGGACGTTCTCTTATGCCTCTCAGTGATGCTAAAATGCTATTTTTCCTCTGCTGTTCATGCATAACAATTGTATTGAAAGCTTTGAATTTCAGAAAGGTCTACACCTGGCTTTGATAGTAAAGCTTTATTTTCTCCTTTTCCAAATACTTTCTGTTACATAATCTATTTCTGATCAAGTGTAAATGTAAAATGGTGTCATGGTATTTTCCTGATTAAAGTCAATGCTCAAAGTAAGTAATCTGCTGGAATATCATGTGGAGCATCCTATGTAAAACAATTTCCAATGCAGACATAAAGAAGGGAAGGATGATCATGTTGCAAAGTCTTTTTGATAAGCTCATTTTCCTGGCAAAGGGTTAGCCATGGTTGAGCCCTTGGAATAAACATTGCCTCCTGAGTGCCTCCTGTGGAGTTGGTGTCCTTCAGTCTTTCTGCACTACTGGGCAGATGCCTGTCTTTGTCTTACAAGTTGCAAAATAAGGGTGTATGTAGTGGTTCCCTAGGATGTGTTTGCCTAGTGTGCTATGAACTTGAACATCACCATTCATTTTAGAGTTTCTGGTTGAAGAAACAAACTCTTCTATTAATTTATTCACTATCATTTTGTTTCTGCAAGTTGACATCTCCATGGTGGTAGGGTTCAGACACATGGAGGAGTGCACATGATGGAATTCAATTAAGCCAGCTGGCATTTTTGTCCTTTTCTAATAAAAGTTAATTAAGGCGTTTGAGCACTTTCTGATGAGTTTGTTATCTCTGTTCAGCTACACCTTCTTTCTCCAAGCTGTTACTTAGCCCATAGCTGAAAACTGAAAAGAGAGGTTGGTAGATGTTTATGGACTATATGACTGTGCCAAATGTGTGTCCTCTCTGCAGAGCACCTTTTATAGGTCTGGTTCTCCAGTACTGAACTAAAGGCACATAGAAGGAAAAGGCAGAAAAGTTTTTGCTGAGTAGGGAAGGGAAAAGTAGACATTTCGTACCTACACTTGCAGAAAATTACACTGCCTGATTTTTTTGTGACCTCATATTCCAGCTATTTTATATCTTCCAGCACTTCCAGCACTTTTATTTTAGTGGGCTTGAGTTTTTTAGTATATTTTCCCCCACAGTTATAGACTGATTACTAGGGGTCAGTACTTCCATTTTCTTCGAGAGCTGTTTTGTGTTTTCCTTTGATAGATAATTGATGAAGCCCTCTGAAGAGTCAGTGTGATTTGGCAAGGGCAAGCTGCCTCCTTGTTTGGTTGTTTAGAGGAAGTTTTACCCTCAGCTTAGACCTTTTGCTCTAGGCTTTGTAAAATTTGTAAAATGTTCTCCCGTAGTCCTTACACGTGTAAATACTTTGGCAATAGTAGTGGACATTTCAACTGTGAAAAGTCAATACCTAGGCTTTAATCAGCTTTGCTGATTTTTGAGGCCAAGAAACTATACACAGATTCCATCAGCTGTAGATCATGTTGAATTTCTGCACTGAAGAAAACAAATGGAGTGACTCTCATTTTCCATAATATAGAAAAGGTTTTGATTTTATGTTAATTGCAGGAGGCTTTTGAGATGTGATCTGAAGATCTTTACCAATTGATTTAGTTTGGCCAGAATGGAGGTCCAGAAAGCTGTTAAATCAGTTTTGGAACAAAAGGGGTGAAAAGCTTAGTGATATGTACCAGGGAAAATAATGGGGACATGGGGAAGAATCAAATTTCAGTTCAACCAAGCACGTGGTAGCTGTTCCCAAAATTTAGTAGAAAATCATGGATTGGGAGTGAATGTATCTCAGATTTAACTTTTTCATTGCTACTGATTTGAGACCTCATCCAGAGGCGTGAGTTGAGCTTCACCTTCTTCCTCTGAGTCATTGAGGTCAGAGCCTTATCCCTGGTGACTCCTTGGCTGTAGGTTACAGTGAAGTGGGCAAGCTCCTTCTCCTGCTTCTTATTTTTAATGAGAAATGCCTTTTTTGTCAAGTCTGACATGTACTCCACCCAAAAAATACTGGTTTTGATAGGTCAGCATTACCAGCATGGCCATTTAAACCATTCTCTGCTAGTGCCATCCTGGATGTCTTCAGATTCATGCTGATCAAACTGTGACAAGAATAAATAGAAACTGGAGCTAACTGGTGAATTGGGAACAATAGGCAGTGAAGTAGTGTAGTGCTACCATGAGGAAAGTAATCAAAGTCTGAGAAAGCCCTTGTTTTAAAATCTCAGCTGATCCCCAGCATTGAGCATTAGAGTCAACATACTTATTTTTGCCTAAAGCCACAGCTGTTTAAAATAATTTCCATTAGGCTCACTGTCTGGTCTGTATCCTTGCTTCCTTACAATTCTTTTTTAATTCCAATTGGAAGCTCCAGCTTTGACTGGGGAAGCAGAACTGATGGGCTGCAGCATCCCTCCTGCTCTCCCTGTGCCAGTGGGCTCTTGGAGTTTAGTGACACACAGGGCCACTGAAGGGAAACCCAAACGTACCACAGCCCAGCAAGCTGCAGATACCTGAGGGAGCACAGCTGGTGGAGGGTGGTTGTTACTCCACTCAGCCAGGGCTAGACTGCACAGGAGAGATGCTGAGATCTGGGAAGGTGGTGGCTTCCTGTGGGACATGGGCTGCAAGAGGAGGCTATGGGAGCAGAGCCATTCCAGTCTAGCAAAGAGGATGTCCCATAGCAGCCTACTGCAACTTGTTTGAGGGCTACAGGCAAGCCTCTTCATAGTGACAGGCCACATGTGAAGCCAGGCACCAGCTACAAGTTGCTGCTTGTGACATTTGTGTTAGATAGTAGGAGAAGCTTTCATCCCAGGTAGCTGGTGAGGCAGGTTTACAGGGAAGTTATGTCATCTCCATCCTGAAAAGTTTTGAAGAGTGAGCAAGGCAAAACCAGAGTTGGCCTCACACAGTGTTGGAGATAGTTTATCTTTGAGCAGGAGGTTGAGAAGAGACCTCCAGAGGTTCCTTCCAACTTGAATTTTTGTAGTTTTTCAGTTCTCCAGGATGGTGCTGTGAATGAAGGCTGTGCTGCTACTGGAGCAGTGATAACAAGTGTTTGAAATCAGTGTTGAGCAACTGCTCAGGAGAGCTAGAAAAAGAAAACATATGGGAGGTGGGTTTTTTTTAATGGAGTGCATGGCTGAAAAGTGGACAGGGAGCCTTGTGAAAGCAACCACATTTATTGTATAGCAAAAAGCATGTGATCCAGCTCGTGTACACTGCTTCATCAACACAAAGTGCTTGTGAAACCTGCTTAATTGGCTGACTAATTTGCATTTAGAGCTGTTTCGTTTTGCTTGGATGGTGAGAAGTAGGCAGAATAGAGAAGCTGCTGAAATCAATGTATTTAAAACACATTATCCATCATTATCTATCTCCCTGTAGGCAAAATAAAAAGGCAAGATTTACCATGCTGAACTGCTGCCCAGTGTTACAGTAGAGGAGCAAATTTCCCTGTGAGTGTGTGGTTCTCTGCATATTATATGACTCATCAGCACTGAAACCTTGCATTTCTCATAGGGATTTCAAGAGAAACTCTGCAAAAAGCATTGAGAGTTCCTATGATACCTCTCAAAGCATAATTTAATAGAAGATTATGTGTTAGGAGTGTGAAAGAAGATGCAACTTTGTCATCAGATCAAGACCAGTGTGCAGTTTGGGCATAGAAGGTGTCACTGAGCAGAAATATTGGAAAAAGACCCTCTTTTGTTGTATATAGAGGCATGCAGACATCAATACCTGCTTAAATAACATACTTGGTACTGTCATGAATAAATATGAGCTCCTGCATTGGCACTGGAAAGAGGATCTCACTGTTACCCTGACTGGGGTTACTTAGATGCACTGTTTTTGTTATCTGTCCATCTCTCTGGTAGTTCTTGCTGTCCTGGCCTTTTGTTCTCTCATGCTGTGATTCCAATGACTGGCTTGGATGGAGGGCGAGGGAGTTTGAACACAGAGAGTAACCTCAGTGCCGACAGTTTCAGACGACAGTTTCATCCTTTTTAAAGCTTGGAAGAATGGCATTGTTAGAAGAGACCAAGGCAGATCTTCGAGTGTGAAATCTGAAAGAAAAGAGGCAAAAATTTCCTGCAAGTGTGGGAAATCCCAGTTCCTGCTCTGTGCTCTGCTTGCAGCCTGTGCAGTAGCAGAGTGGTGGAGGTCACATGCAATGGGGAATGCCACAAAAAGAATGCTGGAGATGTTGTTCAGAGCATTCAGTCTGGTTTCCGGCATAATCCTTGTGCCAGTGTCACTTCATAAAGAGAGCTGCTACATTTGACAGCAAATGTAAAAGTAAATTACTGGCATACAGTACCCATTACAGTGCTGGATGTTCAAGGGATCATACAATGGGAGTTTGGGAAGTCAAAAGTTGAAGCATGTACAGAACAGACCTCTTAAATACAAGGCTGTTGAAGAGCAGAACCTGCTTTCAACATTAATTACTTTCTAAAAGTTTAAAAACAGTAAAATGGTTCTGTGCTTCATATTACACTGACCCTTGGTACTTGCCAAAAAAACTAATGTACTTGTGCCTAAACTATGATAATGGAGTTTGTGAAAATAATGGGAAGATTAAATGGGAAAGCTACAGACATCTCCTGTTTCTGGCAGGAGTTCTTGTGTCACGGTATGGTTTTGGTTTTACTGTCTTGCACCAGTCTGTCTGAAGAACCCGTGAGAAGACGCTATTGAGTATTGTACATCCTTCTTGGAAAACTTTTTATTGCAACAGTTGAGTTTTACAGCAAAATTTAAAAGAACAAATTATGAAATCATGCCCTTTATTCTGATGTAGCCAACATACGTGGACTGCTATATGTTATGTGCTTTATAATAACTATGTTGTATTTTCTGTGTGTGCTTGCTTATTTTTTGAAGAAAAGGACATGCCAAACAGACCTCTGAGATTGCATGCCCCATCTCCAGATGGCAAGCTGTCTTTTCGGTGGAAGCCACCTTATGGAGCAGGCTTCAGGAGTCCACGCAGCAGATCCCAAGGTTACCTCCGTGGGTATGGAGAGAGCAGACGAAGAATTAGCTATGCTCCACTGCTTCAAGAGCAACAAAACCAGGAAGCAAGGAAACTAGGTGAGTCAGATTTCCCTGGCAGCATCTACCTGAGCCAGTATGCTTCTGTTGTCCCCTGCAGGTGCTAGGTGATCGCAGATCACCTGGTGATGCAGCCATCCAAGCAACTCCTTTAAATGAAAGTGCTTGCTATAATTGCATTCTGCAACATGTTCTTAAACAGAAAAATACAGTGACCAGGGTAGAAAGTGCAGCTGACCTTGATGCTGTGTTAAAGAGACACTATAAGCAAGTTTTTCCTGTTAGTAGCTGGGAGAAGGGGCTGGGAAGAAGAGATGTAGCTCAAATTGTCCTTGCATGTGGTAGCGTTGTTCTTAAATCTGTATTTCTTTGTTCTCTTCTTAAACTTTATGTAGGTTTTATTTCAGGTCAATGGAGAAAAAAATTGCACCATTAGGAGTATTTAATGAACTTCATGCTAGAGTGTTACGATTTTGTGCCCTTATTCTCTCCAGTTCCTTCATGAGGTGCTGGTCCCTAAGGGCTCTGTGGACAATCAGGTTGGCCTCTTCTGTGTTCTCTGTCCTGCCATGCTCAAATTTCTCCTGTAGGCTGGAAGATTATCCCACAGATGGGCCAGTTTTGGGTTACGAAGTGGGTCGTGATTCCAAAATCACATGTAGCTGCTACAATTCCTGGCTTTGCATTGTAAATGTCTATTTTCCTCTCTGCTTTGTGGATTGTGTATTAAATGCACATCTTTATCTCTGTTTGCCAATAGACAGAATTCCTCAATCACCCTTCACAATTATTCCACCATTTCCCAACAGAAGTCTCTTACTTATGTCTCATCCCTTCTCTAATATCCCTTAACTTTTTTATCTTTCTCTGTACTGCTCATGAAGGGTCAGCTCTGGGGTCTCTGCTGAGTTGGCAGGGTTGAGACACATATGTGTGGAACATGCTCACCCATTTGCTGGATGCTCAGCATGTGCCACTGCTCTGCAAGTTGGGACTCTGTCCAGACAGTACACAGACCTAGTGGGAGTTCAGTACCAAATTTAATATTGATGAAAAATACTGTATAACATGATTTTTACCATCTGCTTCTCATTTTCACTACTTTTATACTGCAGTTTGGTTTTGTTTTTTTCCTTTTTAAAGAAGGAGAACAAATGTTTTTTAAAGTATCAGATTATCAGGAGAAGATCTCAGACCTTAAATATAAGACTCTTCTAATGGTTTTTGTGTTAATAATTTGCTTTCCTGGTTCTAAAATACTAACTTTGCTGTTCTTACTGCATGCATATTGAACTGTCTGGAACAAATTCTATACATCTAAATAAATTACCTTTTAAGGAAGCCTGCCCTTTGTATCTCAGAAAAAAATAAAACTGAGTTCTGCCTGAAAAGACAGGTGTGTTTTTTTTTTGCAGTGAAAAGAGTTACAGGAAAGTGTCTGTTTTTCCCCTGCATGTACAGCCTCTGAGTCAGTTCATGTGGTTTCGCTGCCAGCAAGGAGCTCCCAAGGACAGAGCAAACTTGTCTATAGGTCATCTTTAACTAAAAGGAAAGTCATAGGTATGTTTCTCTCACATCTGCTCTAAATTCATGGTGGTGTTTGAGCACAGTGAGACAGCTTTGTGATTTTTAGTCAGCGAGTCTTTTGGTGCTGGAGTTGCTAGGTTTCCTCTGAGTGTTAAAGAGCTTGACGGACATATCTAATTTAAGCAGTCTTCATAAAATGATAAATTGTGCTTCCCCTGCTTCCTGTCTTTTGTGCAGACAGTGAGTGCTGTGTTTCAGGATAATGTACCACCCACTGAAGAGAAGGGCAATCTTTCCCTCTATGTAGAGACACGTATGTGTGTCTCTAGGGAATGGATTTGTATTCCAGTTCACTGGCCTTTTTCATTTACTGAGACATCAGAATTTCTCCAGTATTGGTCTTCAGGAAAACTTGGGCTGAAAAAGATGCATCTTGTGCATTCTGTGCCTTTGTGAGATTTGGGAATGGTCACTGTAATGCTAAGAAAAAGTGTAATAAATCTGTATTGGGGCAATAGGTAGACTAGACTGGTCAACAAATAGAAATAGGAAGCTCATAAAAATTAAAAGCCTCAAAAATTCAAACTAATTTTGCTTAATTTTTGAGTTTTGTAAGTTATTTGCATAAGATATTATGATACGACTAAACAGCCCATATTAGTTTTATTTTCCTTTAAATTTTTAAATTATTTTTGCCTTATAAACTATAAAAAATGAAAAGCTGAATTGGAAGCACTCAGAAACATAAAATATGCAGGAATTCTCCCTTGTGAAGAATTTTTGACAGTCCTTGGTTTTATCGCCCTTCAAAATAGAACCAAATTTTAAAATTTCAAGATTTTTCAGAATGCATAATAATAAGAAATTTGATGTAAATAACTTTTTGGGAGCTGATAGAATATTGAAGGACTGTAGAATATATTGGCACTTTGGTCTTGTAAGCAGATGACCAGCAGAAAAAAATTATGTTTTCACAGGGTACCATCAGTAAATCACTGCTTGGTTTTCCACTGTCACTGTTATTTGTTATTTATCTGTGCTGTGTACATATGATAATGTCAGTCGAAGACAGTAACTGCTTTTTATGAGAACTCCTATGTTAGCATTGATACACTATTTTGTTTTGTGATTTCAGAGGAGGAAGAGGTGGAGGTGGCTCAAGACATAACTGTTCGAGTTATGTCCTCTCAGTCCGTGCTTGTTGCTTGGACGGACCCACTGTATGAAAGACAGAAGGTTGCAGCAAATAGGTAGCTAACCCTCTGCTTACTGAATGCATGCTGTTGGTGAGCCACTGCCAATGGTCTACTGATTGCTTTTGCATTTATTTAATTAAAGTTGGTTATAAGAATAATTTAGCTTGGGAATAGAAATTTGCAGATCCTTGCCTGTGACAAAGGCTGGTGGGAATGGATGGATGTCAGTTCACGTATCTTTCTAGCCTCCCTGTGCACTACAATTTAGAGATCTATAGGCCTTTAGATCCCTTCTGAAATGTAGTCAAGCACCAACCTGGGATAATTTTCCTTTGAGATGACTACCATAGTGCAGGTGATAGAAGCCTCACTCTGCAACCTGAAGGGTGCCTGTCAATATCCCCTGCATCGCTGACCCTCCTAAAACCCTGTGCAGCTGAGGCTGAGCATGTCAGGGTCTCCTATGAGCAGGAGAGCTTGGCTCACAGCATGTTACAGCAGTCAGAGACCATAATAAACAGAGATAAGGGTCAGACTATGGCAAGACATATGAAAGCACCAGACTGTGTTGCTCAGCCTGGGAACAGCAAAGAGCTATGCAACCTGGCGCTGAAGCACCCAAAGAGGAACAATAGGAGAAGTGGTCATTTTAAATGTTCTTATTGTTGTGGATTTTTATTTTCATCTGTTTCTGGTCCCAGGCAATACAATGTTCGCTATCGGGAAAAGGGGGAATCAGCACGGTGGGATTACAAGCAGGTGTCCAACAGACGTGCACTAGTGGAGAATCTGCTGCCTGACACCATGTATGAGTTTGCCATCCAAATCTTGGACAGAGACAAAGAAAGCAAATGGAGTGTTTCTGTTTACCAGAGGACTCCAGAAGCAGGTATGTATTAAGAAAATCCTTGGTATGATGCAAGTTTTAGGGTTTAAGCTGTGAATTATGTCTGACTTGAGGGAACACTAGAATAAGTGCTTGAAAGCCCTTGGTCCTGCTGACTGCGTTCCTGCAGCAGTGCCCTGGAGAGGACATCAGGGCTGCACTTTCAACAGCACAAGAACAGGGGGACATGGTTTCTCTATTTCTGGGAATGAGTCAGCAGCTTGGACCCCTGCAGATGGAATTGCCCCTTCCTGTCTGCTATTCCCCTCAGTGCAGCAAATTTAAATCCTGCCTCCACAACAGATGCTGTGGGGCCCCTTTGGTGCAGGGAAGTAGTCCATAACAGCTGAATTACCACGTCATTCCAGCTAAGCCACAGTAGCAGTCTTGTGCAGGCAGTCTGTTCCTGAAACAATGGAATAAAATTTCACAGCAGGAGTCTGATATAGAGATGTAATGTAGGCATACATGGACTTGAGCCATGTGTGCTCTTCACATTTATCTTATAAGTGACCATACAGTACTTTATACTACAAGAAGGAGCAGGTGTGTTCTTTGTAGGCCAACATTTCTTACTAGCTTCTTGTTCCTCACAGCTCCTGCCAGCGCACCTGAAAATTTGGATGTTTGGCCATTAAAAGGCAAGCCAACCTCTGTAGCAGCATCCTGGGATGCTCTCCCAGAAAGTGAAGGAAAAGTCAAAGGTGGGTCATCACTGCTGGTTTTTAACCCTCTCAAGGAGCTGGTCTTCATGAATCTGAACTGCCACTCTGCAGCAAGTTGAATGTGCCAGGATTTTTTTATTAATTAATGGATTATATCTCAGGAAGCTTTTCTTGTTTCTAGCCCAGTGTCTCTGCAGCACTTCTGGGAAGGTCTCATCACAGAGCTGGGATATCACAGAGCTTCCCAGCATGTTATGTGCACACACATACCTCTTCTTCTGTAAATAAGCAGGTTGAAACAAATCTCAAGAAGGAAGTTTCCCAAAGGATTTGTGACAGTTAGGCAAAGAATGAAAAGTTGGGTAGTTGTTAATAAAGTGTGTGGGTTTATGTTGTATTTTATTTCCAGTTTATCCAGAAGGAAGTTTCAGCTTAGGAAGCAAGAGCAAATAATCTTGTGTACTATGGCATTATTGTGCATTGTCATAAAGCTAATTTGTCAGGGGCTATTTACTTGCATAGAATTTTAGAAAAAAGTTTTCTCTTTTTTTTTTTTTTTCTCCCTTTTTCCCCTCTGAGAATTAAGAGTCTGATTTTTTGGTTGCACCTGTTCTCAGTGGTTGATAGAATAGTGTTCTGGACTTACACAAGTTTCTGAAGGTGCCTTATCAGCACTGTAGCATCTTAGTATTTTAAAAAAACCTTTGGTCTAGAGTGATCTGCCGTGTCTGCATATACCACTTAGTTTTTCAGGGCAGTGGTGAAATTCCTTCCACATTGAAGACAGGGGGAGCCTTGCCAGTTGCTTCAGTGGAGCTGCAATTGTGTCCAAAGATTATTATGTCTCTAAGTAGGGTCAAATTGCAAATCTGCTCTTGATTTTGAGCAGTCTGGAGCTCTTTGGCCATTCTCATCTGCTGGTCTTGAGAGGATTCAGCCAAGGCAATCATTTTAATGATACCTGATACTCAAAAGCTGAACACTTATATCTATCTAATATATCATTGTTTTCCCTGGGTATATGGAGCATTACAGGAGAGATCTTATTTTCAAAGTAAATAAATGACACAAAAATGACATCTATACTGGCTAAGCGAAATCACTGAATTTGAGCTTCACAGATGTTTTGACAGTACATAGTATCTGGAACTTTTGTCTTTTGATCCTTTTTGCAACCCTGTCAGTTTAGATATTTATGGCACATATTAAAGTACTGGGAAATTTTGCCCTCTGGTAGCCATTTTAGATTTACTAGAAGTAACATGAGTACTTCTGCAAATAAAGCAACTTCTGAATCTTGGAAACAAAAAAAATACCCAAACCCAAAGCTTACTGTGCCTTTGAATGCATTCAGGATTTTTTTTTTAACTGCGCATTAAATGCATGTGTATATAAAATATTGATAAAATATTTTTCTGGAATTTTATGACCTATGCATGTATTATTTCTTGATGCCATGGATATGAGCTCATTTTCAGAAAAAAAATGCAGTTTCCTGTCTTTAGAAGTGTTATTATGTAGCAGAGGCTTCTCATTATGGTGCTGTGACCCCTCAAGTGTTACTGTGTTTCATGGTGTAGCGAGACAAAAATGGCAGCCCTGGGAATTTATTTTCAAAACTCTCTTTTGGTCCAATACCCATACTTTGTACACAGGACTGAGAAGAGAAGGAAACCTAGGCATGGGTGAGATATTTCCTACATTACTTGAGAATGTAAAGGGAGGACTCTTTTCATGCCTACAATTGTTCCTACAGAGCAGAGATACTGCAACAATCCTAAGAGGAAAGATGAGAGCAGGACGAGTTTCTCAAGTGCTCTCTCTGTGTGGTGTTTGGTCCTTGGAGCTGGTAGAGTTTCAACATGGCAGACTGATAGAGCTACTTTTGCATGCCTAGGTCTAAGCACAGTGCAATTCTAACTGTGTCAAGACTTTGTTGGAAATGAGTTAGTTAATGAGAAATGTAGTTAATAGTAATTAATGAGAAAGTAGTTAATACTAGTTAATAATGCTGTCTTTATTATTTAATGCTAAATGACAACTGAATGATAATTATGTGAATACACCATTTTGTTCTTCTTTCAAATAATTTCTCTGGGAAAAAAATCCTTTCTGAATATTATTTGTTGCTACATAGCTACAGTCAGCAATGCAATTGTGTGTTTTCCACTGTTGTGAGCAAGTTATGTTTTGGAATAATGTCCTCTGGATCATGTGTTGTAGATTGCAAATATCTTGGTAACTAATTAGTATGTCCACAATTTCTCTTTCTCTTGGGAAGTCTGAAATTTGCTTGTGGTACATCAGCTGTAACAGCATGGGTATTCTGATTTTACTGCACAGACTTTCAGACTAGATTTCCACAAGTAGTAGGACAGCATGTATTTCCTGGCAGTGCTTGTAGATGTTTTCAGCCTACAGTGCTTTTTCTCTTCGCAGGATTCCTCTGTTATTTCTGATTTAGAACAGTTAATTTTTTCAGAGGACTCATTTTTTTCCCTTTATTAGTGGGTGTCCAGAAACCTGCAGCAAACAAACGCATGCAGTAGTTGGTGCTGCAACTTTCCCATGTTCCCCACACCTTCTCTGGGATGCACAGCTCTTGACCAGCTCCTGTTGGTGACTCTTCACTCTGATGGGCATTGCTGCTTGTGTGTTTTTACAAAGGTATAGCTAACACATTCCATTTCAGTCATTAGGTCATTGATGTGATTTGGTTTTGTCTGTTTAGATGAACAAATGTTTAACTTACCTACCTATGTATGTATATCTCTATCTCTCATTCTTTATACTCCATCTGTTGACTCAGCGTGCATTACTCGTGTATTTATTTTAGTAATGCACGTTTTAATTCATCCTACCCATACAGTCTGTCCACTGGAAACAGGACTGTTTTCAGTTTCCTCCTTCCAACCATCTGCCAAATCATTTCAGAATACATTCTTTCATATGCCCCGGCTCTCAAGCCATTCGGAGCTAAGTCCATTACCTACTCTGGAGCTACAACATCAGCCATAATAGATGGTCTGCAGGCCGGGGAACGCTATATTTTCAAAATTCGTGCAGCAAACAGGAGGGGACCAGGTCCTCAGTCTAAAGCCTTCAGTGTTGCCATCCCAGCAGGTGAGCACCAAGCCGGGCACCAATTGCACTGTCAGACCATTCTTGCCTTGCTTACACTTACATTCATTCTTACTACCTTTCCTTAGCTTCTTCTGCACTCTATCTAACCCATAAGATTTTTATTTTTTAATACAGTTCCTGTTATTGCAGTGTATAAAAGAACATTTTATGATCATTTTAACGTTGCCTAAAGAGGTTGTGGATGCCCCCTTCCTGGAGGTGTTTAAGGCCAGGGTGGTTGAGGGATTGAGCAATCTGGTCTAGTGGGAGGTGTCCCTGCCCATGGCAGGGAGGTTGGAACTAGATGATCTTTAAGGTCCCTTCCAACACAAACCATTTTATGATTCTATGATTTTAAATACTGTACTCCATTTCCTGCATGAAAAAAACATGTGCTCTTGTTATCCAAAGGCTAAATAATACAGTGCTTTGGGTCTTTGGTTCTGCTATTCCTGACAACTCCACTTTTGGAAGTCAGGTATTTGCTCACTGTATTTGCTTCTTGCCCAAAAATGGGGGGGGGTGACAGAAGATTACTGAGTTAACTAAGAGTGCAGACCACCACCTCCAACGCTGACATCAGCATGACTAATCTCTGCTGCAGATTTGGTTCTACTGATGCGATGTTGCAGTTCCTGCTTGTTGATGTTTAATTGCTCTGAGTTTTACCTAAGCTACAGTAATTGCACATAGGGCAGTTATTACAGAAATTATTGTCTCTTGTTCTCCTAAGTGGTCTTGTATCTGCTACCTGTCTAGTTTCTTCTCTTATTCAGTTCTTTTGTGCTACTTGCATTGTTATGAATAAGCACCTTTTTTTGTCCCCTCAGCTGCTCATGAAGATTCAGGTGCTCAGCACCAAAAAAATATTCAAGATAAGTCAGAGGCTAAAACATCTGGGAGTGCTGACTCACCTCCTTCTCAAATTTCCTCTGTTTCTTCAAAAGTCCAGCCATCACTTTCCTCTAAGCAGTCATCTGCTAATGATAAAAAGAGTCTTCTTTCTGAATATAAGAATAAAATACTGACTCAAGGAGGGGTCCTAAGTAAATCTCAGTTACCTTATAGAAAGACAAGTGAGCTGGAACCTGGTCAGACCTCAGAGGTATCACAGCAGATGAACATAAAGAAACATGGGCCAGCAGCACTGTTACCATCATCAGCGCAACACTCTTCTGCCTTGTCTGTTCCTAAATATGCAGATAATGAAGCAAAGCAAATGAGGCAAAGCAACACTAATGTGCCTTCTAAAACCTCTTCCCATCCTCTGTTTGTCAAAAATAATAATCTTGCAGGGAATGTGGAAGGGAAACCAGGCCCCATGTTGATGAAAGCATCTTCTAAAACTTCGGAACCTAGTCGCCTGGCCGTGCCATCAAATCGTCAGCCTTCTGTCTCTCATGATGCTGTACCAAGATATCCCAGTAGGACTGGCTCTCTAGGTCATCCACATCAGCCCTCTTCTAAATCAGTGGACTCCCATGCTCATGATAATCATAATGAGTCTGACAGTGAAGACGCAGAGGACAGAGCAGGACAGCCCAGTTCTAGATCACAGCAAATAAAGCTGCATTCTGGCTCCAGTTCTCACACATGGAAGGATTCAAAACTAGCTGCTGTGGCAGTCTCATCGAGGTCTGCTGTTTCTAGTCACACTTCACCTCACTCTCACTCTTCCACTAGTGCCAAATCTGATAGAGAGAATATTGATAAGAATTACAGAAAAACCTCACAAGAGGCAAACCCCTTATTTCCTTCCCTACCCTCTTCCAGGCAATCTTCTTCTGCAGTCTATTCAAAGAGAAGAGATCCTCTGATTGATTCTGATTCTCAGCTCAGAGAAACATCTGGTGAGAAGTCACTCCACTCTAACTCAGCAGAACAACAGAGTCAAGTAGCCCCTCCAGAAAAGCATTCCCTTTTGCGGTCTTCTTTTTCCAAACATAAGCCTGAAGAGCAGGATCATCAAGAGGTAAAAGAAACCCTTGCTCAATCACAACCAAGTGTATCTTTGGCTAAAAAGATATTCCGCTCCCACTCAGAGTCTCCTCAGAGGGTGCAAACCAGTCCTTCCTTACTACATTCAAGGGGCCGGCGCCTCCCATCTCACATCTCATCCCAGACTAATGAAGAATTGCAGGAAGATAATGACGAGGATATAACAGAAGGCAGTGACAGAGCAAGTGTACCCTCTGTGTTTCGTAAAGATGTGTCCTCTTCTAGGGGATTACCCATGTCTTTCTCTCAGGGAAGCTCAAGTTTGTCTTTATCAAACCAACGGCAGCCAAGTTCTCAGGTACCTTCATACAAAGTAAAACTTACTCAACCAGACTCCAGTTCTGCCAGTGATACAGTGAAAGAAAATCGGTATAATCCAAGATTGTCATCCGCTTCTTCAAGACAAGACCGTCCTTCTTTACCCACCCGTTCAGTGGTAGCTACAAGAACAGTGTCCCAAACAGAGAAAAGATATGGCTTGTTGCCCTCAAAACTGTCCGAACCCGAACTTCCTCTAAAAGTTCATTCCTCCTCTTCATCTAAATCTCGTCAGTCAGTTTCTAATGAAGAGGATGATTACTACAATGAATATGATCAGAAAGAAGTGAAAGAGAAACCCACATCTTTGGCAGCAAAACGATCCCCTTCTGTTTCTAGAGGTAACAAAAGCACATATGATGACACTACTAGCAATATATATAATAAAAGGAAATCTATGGACACTCTTCTACCTCACAAAGTAAGCTCTGAAGAGGAAGAGAAGGAAAAACCTCCAACATTAAAAATATCTTCTTCTGAATCAAGGATTGCTCCATCCTCTCACAAGTATACCCCGTCTAAACCAAGCTTTGTCTGGCCAAGTTCTTCTGCATCCACCACCAAATCCACTGTTTCTCCAGCAGTTTCTTCTTCCACTTTGTCCCCTCGCCAGCGGCTGTTGAATTCCAGGCTACGAAACACTTCCCAACGGCAATTTGTTAGACCTCCGAGTAGACAAGGTATCTTTACTTTGTTATAATAATCTCACTGCACAATGTTTTTCCTAAAACAAATAGTTAGATGCATGCACTCCTTCATAATGCAGGTTTAATTATGTAGCATAATGTAATGCTTTTTATTTCACTTGTTCTCAGGGACCCCAGTTCTTGAGGACATTGCCTGATCAGAGTAATGTAGTGCCCCAGACTTCTGGTCTAATCTGCACAGGATTGCATGATCCACAGGAGAAATGATAGAGTTAGGGACTAAAGTGCAAAAGGACCATGTTTCATACTGACCAGTGACTTCCCTGGAAGCCATTTGTGAAAATGGCTGCCCTTCCTGAGCTGGAGGACAGGCACAAGCTCAGTGCCACTTCTCCACTTTTGAGCTGAGTGTACCTCTATGTAGCAGAGTTTTTTTCTGCTTGGGAAGGAGAATCCTTTCTTTTAGAGGTTAAAAAAAGAGGAGATAAATCCCACCCCCCCTCCTTTCAGTTCCTTGCTGGAGCTCTGTATACACATAGGAGTGAGTAAGTTGTGTTTCTTCTCTTGCTGCAGTCCTCATATGTTTGCAAAGATCACAAACATTTGTCATCTTATAGGTGTTGCCTTAGTTTCTTAAAAAAACAAGAGAGAATGAGAAGACCAAATAAACGTGATAGAAAGAGACCACAAGTGTTTAGCCTTTTCAGAATGAACCATTTCAGATTCTTGTGTCAGCAATGGGGATCTGACAGTGTCACAACTTTGGCTGCAAGTGGAAATAAGGTACCTGTTTTACTGAGTATGGTGAGGGCTCTTTTTTCTCTCATTTATGTCCAGATCAGTCAGAAAAAGCATTTTAAGATATGGTTAAACACAGATGTCTTCAGAACAGTGTGTTTTCTTCTCTGTTTCAGGTTACAATGGCAGACCTAATTTTACAACAAAAATGACTGGTAATAACGGAAAACCGAGTGGACAGAGAGTAATCAATGGACCTCAAGGAACAAAGTGGGTAGGGTGATCTCTCCAAATTTAAGATTCTTTGGCCTTTCATCGTATTTACATTTTCTCAAGAAAAGGCAGTCAGTGAAGCTGTAGAGTCAGATTATGCTTAGTGATCTAGTTTCCATTGTTCTGGTGAAATCTAAGAACAGATTCTGCATTTCTTTATTGCAACATTTTGATAGAATCATAGAATAGTTCAGGTTGGAAAGGGCCTTAAAGATTGAGTTCCAAACCCCCTGCCATAGCTACAGACACCTCCCACTAGCTCAGGCTGCTCAGTGCCATGTCCAGCCTGGCCTTAAACACCTC
>VZTY01008713.1:0-16039 GCA_013400935.1 Turnix velox
GGCTGCAAGTGCACACTGGTGGAACATGAGGGAACAATTTGGGAAATGAATATAATGAATTGTATGGACTTCAGCTAATTCATCACAAATGGAAAAGCAGTAGGAGATATTGGATGTTGAATTCTGTGCTAAAGGTGGATCACTTCTTGACTTGAGGCAGAGGGCAAGTTTTCAAGGATGCTTTGAATTGGTCTGAGTGCCTTATAAGAATTTTTTCTATCTCAGTACCAGGTAACAACTGCTGAGCCATAAAATGGAGCAGCAAAATGAATATTCCTCAACTCTTTCATAGCTTGTATTCTCCACCATAGGTACAGGACAGCAAGCATATCACCCTGTGCAATGTGCACCAGTTCTGACATATATTCTGAGACAAAATTTTGGACACAGAGCAAATATGCACACTCAGGGGTGAGGAGCCTTTCCTGCTGTAGCCTAAACACTCTTACAGGGCTCAGTTTTAGCCAGAGTGTAATTGTGTATAGCTTTTGGTTCAAATAGTGAATCTGCATTGTAGTAATTTAAGAGTATGAATGCTGTTTCTTCCTCTTTAAAAAGAATTTCCTCTGTATTCTCCCAGTGCAGAATATGAATCAAGGGATTCAAATCTAAGGGCTAGACATGCAGCTCATCAGCATGTACCGAGGGCTTCTGACACAATCCCCACTGAATTTCCTAATCTGGTAAATTACTCTTTCTGCTTCTTGCCAAGTTGCTGACCTGATGAGAGAGTTTTCAGGACTCTTCACCTACTCTACTACAAGCAAACAAAAAAATGAAATCTTTTACAGCTTTCTGGACAGCTTTCTGGCACAGGAGGAAGGGAAGAATTATGTACAGTTGGCAACCCAAGTTTCAGTGATAGCACTTTTTATTTTCTGGTGAGAAAACAAGTTTGGTGGATTGGTCACACTGGACTGACACTCTTCATGTTTCTGGCCCTAAGTTATTGTCTGACTTGAAATTGAGGAGGGTTTTTTTTCTGTGAATGGTTCTGCTGGGCTAAACTCCTTGTCTCTGCAGTTGTCAATCTGTAAGCACACCAATGACTTTGTAAACTGCAGACCACAACAGTACAAAAGGAAGCTGCCAACTTACAGTTGCCATGTGGCCAGGTTTCCTTAAAGTATCTTGGAGTGAGCCTCCCTGCTTTGGGAAACATACTAGTAGATCCAGATTTGCCATTCAGCAAACAGAACCAATGTTCTTAGCAAAGAACTGTTTGGTATGTATAAAAAAACCTGTTTGGTCTATGTCAGAATATTTTTAACACTGCTGAGCCCCTATGCTTGTCCAGTCACAACGAGGATCTTTTCAAAAGTTATGCTAATTTTAGATCAGTGCAGACAGAATTTCTTTCTGTATTCTCCTTTCTAGAAACAATCCCCTACTCCTCTGGGTTAAAAACTACTTCTCTACATGTATTCCTGCACTGGGTTGGGTGTGCTCTTTTTACCAGGAATGAACAATCCTTAGGAACAAATAAGCTGTCACAAGCAGCTTTGGGAATAAAAACCAAAGTCAGGGAAAGCACAGAGCTATGAGGTTTCTTTTTTGTCAATGCTTATATTCATGGCTCATAAAAATCTAATTCAGAATGTTATTTACTCAAAGAAAAAAAAATCAATTCAGACACTGTGCATTTGCCACTTGTAAGGCATAAGAGGACAATCCTGGTATTGTCCTGTCTCACAGTCCAAGAAAAATAATCTCTTATCTTATGAAAATTCATTTTATGTACATAAAATACTGCAATATCTTGGGGTATAGTATATTTGTAAGATCTTGCTGTGTTAGAGTTAATACAGCAATCTGTCCTTTGATTTCATTTTTAGCAGACACAAATAAGATCGATGCATCTGATGCTGAAGTTACAGTGAGACAAATGAAAATTAATTAAAAAATATTTAATTCTGCTACATATTCTTTATCTGTTAGCATGTTTCTTTGTGAAAGACCAGATCTCTTTTTATCTGAGTCCTGTGCTAATGTGTGCAGAGTCCCTCACTGAAAGAGTTTACACCCTGAGCAGAGGAGACAGATGAGTGAGAGGGGAAATGGAGGCACAGTAATGGAAGTGCTTTGTGCTAGAGCTGACCACAGCATCCAGTTTGCCTGACTGGAAAAAGCAAAACTGCTGCTGGCCTTCCTTGAAGATGTCACCTTTAAATTGAAGTTTTTATGTAGGCTGATTTCCATATCTGGAAATTTTTATTTTATGTGTAACCAGGAGTTTCAACAATACAGCTGCAGAAGAGGATCAGAAAGCCATTCTCATGTTCCCTGCCTTCATGGACAACTGGTAGAAGGTGCTGGCAGAAACAGTGAGGAAGAAAGGCAAAAGGTTCCAGGGGGACCAAATATTAAGGTGGTTCTTTTTTTCCCAGGAAAAGACAGGTAGAAAATGCTGTCAGTGCTACATTTTGTGGAAAAACATTAACTGTATGGTCTGACCTTTTATGTATTATCTATCAATGTTTTCTTACTCATTGCTCCACAAGAAGAGCCTGGTAAGTCAAGCACGTTGGCATTATTGATGTTCACTAAAAGCAGAGAATAAAATGGGAATATTTCATGGCCTACAAAATGGCAAGAAAATATAAGTAGCTGATCAAGGTAGGTGGTTCTCATCCTGTTCTTGCTCCCAAATCTGTCCAAAAATCTGCAATAAGAGTCCTCAGACAGGTAGAGAGGAACACCTTTTGGCTCTGCCATTGGTTCAGCTTATATAGTGTCAGCTGTGACACGTGTCAGAGAGGTAGAAGGGTTTTAGGGGCATCTGTGCATGTCTGGGGAAAGACATTTATTCCACAGTTTCACAGGCAACCAGAAAAAGCTCTGAAGCCTGAAAGCTGTGAGAATCCAGTGTTCAGAATGATGAAAATTCTGCACCAAAAGGAGAGTTTTATCAGCACAAAAAAAAAGCAGGTTTTTGTATAGGGTGGACAGAGTTCTGGCCATTAAGCCCCATAGGGTTACAAAGCCTGCTTGAAACCCATCCAGGTGCTCCCTATCAGAGTTTCAAAGTCTTGCAATAGTCCCCAGAGCGGAAAAAAATGAAAGAAAAGAGCTTCAGAGGCAGGGTGGCAGCCCAAACTAAGCAGAAAACTGTTTTGTTTGTCAGTTTGCCCAAGGCCTCTAATTCAAAGAGAAAGCTTTGACCTGTAAGAAACCCTGGGTGTGGTAGACAGAGCTTCCTGGGCTGAGGGAAAAGAGTGAGCCTCCCTGTCAGCTGCCTCAGCATGGATGTACAAATACGTGGTCTCTGGCTGAAAAGTGATAACAGTGGGAAATATTTTGGATGGATTCAACTTAGTGATTTTCAGGATTACTCAGGTGCTCTTGTTTTAAGGTTTCAGAAAAAAAAAAATTGGTAAGGGCTGCGGGAATAATCCTATACAATAAAAATTACTGGTGCTCTGAGGCAAGAAAAATTTTACCCAGAAGATTGAATTTTTCAGATCCTATAGGTGGTCTAGCATGGTAGAGGCCACTGGTGAGATGATGTGTCATTTGCTGAAATGCACAAATCCCAACAAATTAATACAGTACAACCCTAAAGGCTCCAGTAGTGAAGATGGCAAGAAGCTGAACAACACAAGGCAGTGCATTTTTGAGAGCATATGAAGGTTCCTGTGCCCATGTACATATTTTCTGCCAGAAGAAAATGCAAACTTTACACTGATAAGATACCTAGGGCTATGGCTGTAAAGATTGTCTCCATCTTCTGTGCTGAAGTCCTTTTTAGCTGCCATTAGAAAAGTTCAAGTCCTTCCCTTAGGCCAGCACATGTATTTCATGCAACCCCTCCATGTCTTGAGGAAAATGTACACTTCTTGATGTAATTCATGTTGAAATACACACCCAAATCCCTCCTCAAAAGTGCGAGAGCTTTCCAAAATAGCTTAAAATTTAATCTACCCTGAGGGCGTCTCCCCTAAGTGGAAGGATTTTGGAAGGGGCTGTATTATTACCAGGCTCTTTTATTTTCCATGATACTCCCAATCAAACTCCAGCAAAATAATTGTGCTTCCCTGGCTCAGAAAATCCAGCATCACACATCTCACTTAGTGCATAGAGAGGAAGAAATCTATACAAGGAGATTTTGTATGGGCTTCCTAGCAAGGAGAAATCTTACTCTTCATGTGCTATACTCTCCCCTCACTATTTCACAGTATAATCCTGCTTTCTTTTAATAACTTAGACATTTCTCTTTCAAATGCTTGAAGGAAGCATATCATTTGAGAGTTTAAAATTTGCCTAATCTAAATTTTTCAAAATTGGTTTTCTTTATAATGTATGAGCCCTTTGCTGCTGTGTAACTACTAGGTTACCTAGAGAAGTTCTTTCCTAAGTATCTCATCAACATTTCCATTGCAGATGGGTTTCTGTAATAGCAGCTCTACACCAAGCCTGCTCTGTGTGTGAGGTAAATGAGGAGTAGATGATGATTTACCTGACCATGTGGCTGCTCCTTGTTATCCTGCTTTCTACCTGTAGCCATCTAAATAATTTGGGATGGGAAATTGCTATTCATTAGGATTTATTTTCTCCACACACAGAGACTACTTGTCCTGTCTGTGCTACTTGGAAGAATATGAGGACTTCTTATATTCTAAAGTGTCTCCTATGAAGAGGGATGGAAGTAAGCTGAGGATACATCTCTGTTACTTTTCATCAGGGAGGTGTGTGACTTGTTTATGGCCTTCTCTGACAAGTACACCTTGGGTGTAGAATGACCCTGGCTCAGAAAGTACCTTTACTTAAAATAACATCCTTTATGACCTGGGCTATGGCTGACAACCATCAATTCTGTGAAAACACAGCAGAAACTTCACTTACAATGAGTGAAACTGTTTTAATTCTGGAGACAATAGTAACATTTTATAAAATGTAAGCATCTGGCCCAAAGAACAAATTCATACCATTACTGCTGGAAACTGTGACTAATAAGTCCACTTTAGAAGTCCTCAGCAGTACTTTTTTTCCTGGTAAATGTTGCATTGTTGGTAATTGAGAGCATATTTATAGACTAGCTTTGTCTCTCAAGGGATTGGTATAACCCTGAAGAGACTTGTGTCTGCAAAAAGAGAATTTCATTAGATAATTTGAAGACAGCAGTATCCATTATTAAGATCAGCAATTTTTCATGGTTAGCTGCCTTAATGTATGTGCTGCTTGGCCATTTGTGCCAGTATTTTGCTTAGCCATCTGATACTAAGGATTAACTCATTGTTTTCTCATGATTTAACAAGGAATTAGAATCCTAAACAGTGATGAAATTCATTTCAAAGTATTTTACCTTGACCAAACCACAGCTTTTAGCTTGATTTTTATTTTTCATTCCCTGCAGAGATTTGATGAACTACAGAAGCTAGCCACGAGTTTTGCACCTGCTATGACTTAACATTCAGAATTATTTGAAATGTCTTGTGTCTTTTGTGAGACACTTGAGTGTATTTATGCCAGTTTACCCAGCACAGTTTGTTCCCTGTACTGCCCCAGTAGAAATTATCTGTTGCTTTTAAATTAACTGACTTTCAGTACACTTTAACAGAGTACATTTTCTTGAAAAGAAAAAGAGAGGAAGTCAAAAGTATTAACTTGATTATACTCCAGTTACAGTTGGAGACATTGCTTGTGGACTAAGTGTCCTTAGCTTTCCCCAGACAGGACAAACTAAGGAAGATGGTTTGTCCCTGAGACCTTGAGGGAGCCTCAGCTTTTCTTGTTTGCAGTTTTTACATGTGCAAAATAAATAGAGGAATGAGCTCCAGCCTTATGAGCTTCTCACCTGCTACCAACCTGCTGTCTCTGCCCAGACTTGAGCATGCTAATGAGCCTTAATTGCCCAGAGAAGCCCCAGCTGAGACCTCCACCCACACATTCGACCCAGGTGATTCAGGCTCCTTTTAAGGACAGGTCTGAACATTTCCTTCTCCTTTCTGTTCATTTTGAATTATAGAGTCCTTGCATGTTGCTTCTCTGAGAGCATCGCTCTTCTGCAATCTTCTGTGTGATCCTTGCTTACTGCCTAATGCACCTTCAGAATTCTGATGCCTGGAGATCTTTCTGTATTCAGGTTAGTACAGGCTGTTGAACGTGGATTTTTGGCTCTTCTCTTGCTTGTTAGTGGTGTGTGTTTGTGGTTTTTTCCACTTCATTGACATGAAGGTTTTTTTTATTATTTCCTTGGACAAACTTTTAAATTGACACTTCCTTTCATATGGAATCTCAATGCCTTTGATTCCTTTTTGCTCTTTGCTTTCGGTGTAGGGAAAAATTTCAAGACATACTTGGCTCTAATAGTTGTACAAAAGAAAATACTGGTGGGAAATAGAAGTGTTTGAAACTAACACCATCCTGATGTATTTAATAATTTCAGTTACAAATAGCCATGGGCTGCAAAATAACCCACTCATAATCTGCATTTTGATATCAATTCCTAGTAGAGTTAGCAATAGTTTACATGTTTGTTGGGTGACATTGGGTGTTAAGCAGGAAAGAAAGGTGAACTTTGCTTCTAAAGGATTCTTGGGAAATGACTTTGAAGCAGCTTAAAGGCTAATTGCTTTTCTATCATAAAATTTTTAGAGGAGAGTGATTAGTCCAGGTGTTTATTGATAAACACTTGGTTAAATATTATGTTTAAAGTGAAATGCTCAATGAAAACCTGTATTTGGAGAATGACAATTGCATATAGAGAAGAGAAACCCATCTACTCCAGTGGTGTAACACCTCACCCAGAAAGAATGTAGAGCCTATGATCAAAGAGATATAAAGGTATTTATCCATTGCTCACTGCATCCAGTGGGGAGCTGAGATGGAATAGCAACAAATTTTTAATGGCTAGGATACTAATGGATTAACTAATTTTTACTCTCCCTCATACTCTTCACAAAAACTAAAACAATTAAATTTCAGAGTACTTATAGCTTTGCCCAGCCTGGAGAAATAAAAGCTAAAGCCAAATACACTTTGAATAAATAAGACCATATTTTAAATTTATTTCTCTGTAATATATCACTACCTTTAAACAGAACACTAGGAGGATTAATAGCATTCTGATGATATAGTTCTACGTATGGGAGGAATGCTAGTGCTTTAATAATAGGCAAGTTTGTCAACTTCCACTTCAATGACCTTTTATGCTTGTGTTTTTTTTTCTTTTCACTGTTTTGGTTTTATCCTTCTTGTTCAATAAAATTAAACTATATAATAACTATGCAATCTCAGGATTCTCAATCATATATATCTGAATTCTGTAAAATTTTGGAGGCTTAACACCAAAGAAATAGGTGTAAGATCTCTGAAAAACTTCGTGGTTTTTTTTTTTTTTTAATTTAAAGGAAATCTGGATTCTGTGGTTGCAGTGTAAAAGAATTTTTTTTTTTTAAATTATCTCCAGTGCATTTTCTTAACTAAATTTCTCCCACTAATGTATCTGTTTTCAGCCTGTGGAAATCACAGACTTCACTAAGTCAACAAGGTGATTTTTTTTCTTCTCATTTTCAATGTTTGCATCCTCTGATATTTTACCTCTCGTGATTGATGCTTTCTGCACTCAGTAGAGGTGAGGCACACTTATGCCACCAAGGTTTCTCTTCCTTTTACAAGGAAACCTTTGCAAGGTTTCTCTCCCTTTTACATCCCCTGAAAAGGGTTTCAGTGGGGCTCAGACACTGCCCTCAAGTTCTCATCCATTACCTAAACTGCACCAGGCCTACTCCATGATAAGAACCTATTGAGCAGGATAGGATTTGGAAGCTGTATTTCCATATTGTAAGACATTTTACAGAACAGGCAGGAACTGATTCTCTACTGTACAGTCTTTTTTTTTTTTACTTTGGGAACTGGAACTAAAATGCAGAGCTATCATATTTTTATCTTTGTGATGGATGGAGATAAAAGGGGCTGTGCCTCATGTACTGCTGCTTATCAGTATTACAACAGCAGTAGTGGAAATCACCTTCAAAACTTTTTCTACAACTTCAATGCAAGAATGGTTGTATTTCTCTAGCAGTGATTCCCTCTCTAATGTGATCTCATGAATGTGGGATGCTGCCTAAATGCTTATAGGTAGCTTGTGTGCATTTATCAGAATTGATAACCAATCCCTAATAAAATTTTCATCTGCATAAACATATTGGTAGCATTGGAAGAGAGAAACCTGTTGCCCCGATATGACCTGTTTTACCTGAAATCCATGAGAAACATAGAGATCATAGAATCATAGAATAGTTTGGGTTGGAAGGGACCTTAAAGATCGAGTTCCAGCCCCCCTGACATAGGCCTGGTCTTGAACACCTCCAGAGAGGGGGCATCCACAACCTCTCTGGGCAACCCGTTCCACTGTTTCACCACCCTCACTGTAAAGAATTTCTTTCTTATGTCAAGTCTAAATCTACCCCCCTCCAATTTACATCCATTGTTTCTAGTCCTCATTTACCATGCAAGAGCATGTGTTCTTTGTGGTCTGGAGGGAGATGAAATAGGTTGGTGAGAAAGAAGAACTCAGGATGAAGGCAAACAGACCCACCAACATGCAAGGAAATGTTTTGTAGCTGGAAAAATGGTTCCTAGAATGGGCAGCATCGTCCCCTTTGCTCTGCTTCCAGCATAGCATCGTGATATGCAATTAGCTGTGTCCTCCATCTATGGCTTTGGAGATACTGGTGTCCTGCTGAGCTGATGAAAAACAGATTAGTAACAAGGATTTATTAGTAGGGACTGCCAATATTAATGTGCAGCAAGTGTATGCAGATCTGCAACTTTCATCTGCAAAGACATATTTGGGGCTCTGGGGGAGCTTCACTCTTGACATCTTGGCAGTGCAAGGAGACCATTTTCAGTTTCATCACATTCTTATTATGAAATAAGAGCCATCTATTATAAGTAGCTTTATAGCTAAGCACTACTCTGGGAATTTTAAAAATCCACTTTATTTTCCGCCAGACAAATGTCCTGCTTTTTTCTGGCCTGACTCTCAGAACACAGCAGGAAAATAAACCGTAATCCAGTTTCTACTTGCCTCTTAGAGTTTGAATAATTTCATTGGTTCTTCTCCCAGTTTTGATCTACATCAACAATTGTAACGCATCTTATGGGATTCAGCTCCTCTGTAGTCCTGGATTTGAAGAATTTTCTTCACATGACCTCTGTTAAATGCAACCTATTTCAGTTTCCCCACTTGTGTCAGTAAAACCCCTTAGCAATGTGGATGGGATGCATGGTCCTGGCTCCAGTAACCTTCATGAAAGACATGACAGCAAGGGAACCTTTGCATCTGAGCTATGAGATGCTCCAGGAGAGCAGCTGGGATAAAAGACACTTGTGTGAAGTTCATGATCTCTCTCATGAGAAGTCTGGGCAAGGACAGAGAAACTTCCTCTTGCTTCTCTAGAAATTATTCTGATGCTGTGTATGGAGTAGCTGGATTGGCTGGGCCAGGGAAGGAAAGAGGGGCTCTCCAACCTCTGACTGAGACCTTCGGTTTGAAAGTTCTTTTTCGAATTATTTCTTTGTTTGTATCTCTTGCTGTAATCAGATATTTGCATTTATGTGTCGTGGTTATTTTATTTATTTGCCCCTTTAAGAGTATTTGCCTCTGAGTTGCCATTGTTTTGTGACTGAAAAGTGGTTTAAAAGTTTTCTCTTTCCTCCGAATAACATTTAAAATATGTAAGTTGTTACATATCCCTGTATTTTAGAGGAAAAACCCTAATAACAGGATTTGTCCCAAATGACTAGATTTCCAAAGCTTCAATATACAGCTAGTCCTGTGGCCAGTGTGTATAAGGGAAAATGTACAATTAATGAGTATTTTAAATCTGAGTAGTGTGATGGTGTGATGGCATGGCAAAGCTGAGGGTGGGGAGGGGATGTGCTGGGTGTTTCCTGGACACAAGCACTGTCTTAAATGCTTTCTTGCCAAGCAATTTCTATGTTTTCTAATGAATTGAAGACAAAGAGTCTTTCTTATTTTATGGATGTTGTACCCATTGGGTTTCACCTGATGCTCTGTCATTAATTCATCAGAAGGCTGACTCCTTGGAGCCTCATCAGGAGAAAGCCAGGATACTAAACCACTGGAAATCATCTCTGCATTGCAAAAGAGAGAAGCAGTCCAGTGGATTATGTGACATGGCAGATCTTGAAAGCACAGCACATCAAGGAAGGAAGGAGAGCCATAACTATAAGGGTATTTGGCTGTTATTTTTAGGGTTGTTTGACTGACAGATCACCATGCAACAGTGATGTGTAGGGAGAGAGCTAGTGAAATAGTGCTGGGGATGGTTATAGCCTGATGTAACTCCAGTGTGATGACAATTTCCTGGCTCTTAGTGGTGTTTCATCCCTGATACGCTATGTTCTGCATGTCAGCTTTCTTTTGTTTTCCATGGCTTGTTGCTCTTTGCTTTTCCACACCACACAACAGTGAACAAATGAAAAGGATCCTTTCATGAGCTAATGAACGTCTTCTGTGTTTTTTACATACTCCACTTTGGGTATATAGAAATGCACTCTATGCTTGAGCCTGTGTTTAGTAAAATGGCTACCCAAAGGACAACTAATTAAAAACAAAGATGTTTCTTTCCCTGGGAGAATGTTGCAGGCTCTCAGCATGGGGCTTAGTGTGGTGGGTGAGTGTAGAAATCATACTTTTTTTTATACTGCCATTTTCCAGATGAAGCTTGATATTCTTAGTAAGAAAAGGTAAAACTTGTCCAGAGGAAGATCTCAATACAGAAATGTACCTTTTACAAAAAAGACTCAGCTGGCTTAGTAAGAATTTCCTCTAGCATCTCCTTTCTAGGTGATAGTTATAGTTTGCTGGATAAAAGAAAAATAGCTGAGATAGTTTTGTCCCAAGTACTTGCTATGCCCAATTCAAGAGCAAGACCCATCCTTATTCTGATGCCTTGAGCAATTCCTAGGTCTTCTTCTGTTCTACAAAAGGTTAAATTTAAATTCCCTGTGAGTACACAGGGAGAATTGCAGCTGTTATTGCATTAAATTGGTCAGTTTGTGCTCTCCAGAAAGCCCATCCCTTTCCAAGGGCTTAAATCCAAAAGGCAACTCCACTAATATCAAATAGCAGTACAATAAAGGAAAAATAAGGATATTTCTAGATGCACAGCCTATATGGAAAGAACAAACAGTAAATGTAAGTAATGCTTAAGATGTGAGTCCTAAGTTAAGCAATTGCAAGAGGAAAAAAAAAGCATAAAGTATACTCTATAGCTGTGAAATGAAATTAATATTGTAAAAGAATGATGACAGAATGGCTTCTCATGTAAATAACACCTGTTGGATTCAATTTCAAAGTGATCAAAGAAAATATTGTAGCACAAAACAGGGCACTCAGTAAGTGTTTAATAGATCAAAACATTTTCAAATGTTTCAGAAATATGAGATGTAAAAGAGGAAAAAAAATAGGGATTATGTTGGCATTATATGTTGGGAAACTTGACCAAAGGAGAAGCACTTCTGAACAAATAACATTACATTAAACCAATTAGAATTCAGAATTTGAAATTGTTAAAGTTTGCTATCTCAGCTGTTTCTCTAAACTGGAAAAGAGATTAATCCATATTGTAAAAATAGTTAGTGGTTCAGAGGGCAGAAGCTGTAAAACACTGCTGAACACTGGGAAAAAAAAAAATCCATGAAAAAATGAAGCCTGCAGTTTCAGCCCATGGAAGCCTCAGGAGAGTGAAGAGCTTTTGGTGCAAGTCCATTTGCAGGACTTGGGTGCACTGCTGCTATCAGCAAGGTGGATGCAAATACTTTGCAATGTGCCCTACATCCTGGATATTTTCTGTAAAGTTTAAAACTGAACAGTTTAACTGGAGTTAAAAATGTTATAACACATTTATTTTTAATCAGAGGGCATTCTTCCCTGCTGTTCTTGTCCTAGAGACAGCCTTTTGCTTTTGTTCTTTTGAATTTTCTCGAAAAATCTCTGTGCTGTAAACTTTCTTATTTAGTAAAGATGTCTTGCTTTCAGTTCTGATGGCTTTTAAGACCCATTTAAGTCAATAAGGGTTGTGAATGCCAGAAATTCATAAGGAGAGAACTCCAGCCCATTGAAACTTGCAGAGGATGTTATGACTGACTGCTGGCTCCTCTTGCTGGTGGAAGATGCTGAGGCAGGCAGCCAGCTGCTCTCCCCAGGAGGGAGTTAGTCCCTGGATCTCAGTTTGGGAAAGCTGTCTTGAATAATTTTGTTCAAATATAGTGCCTTTTATGTTCTTTCCAATTCTCTGTCCCCCTCACAATTACCATTTCACATGGGAAGCATGTACTCTTTCTTCTTGTTCCTCTCCTTTTATTGAGATGGGCTGTCAGTCTTACACTTCTAGTGGAATAAACACTCAAACGTGTATGTGCATCTTATGGTAGAATGAGGTAAAAAAAAGTGCATTTAATTTGAAGATTCTACAGTATGCCCAGCAAATACAAAATAAGATTGTGCTGGATATAAATAAACATAACTTGAATCTATGAATAACATCTGGATTGGCTCTTGGCCTCTAAAATTTTTACTTTAAAAAAAATGACTGTACAACAGGAGACATTGGTAGGTGATTGTTACACCTGAAAAACAAAAGAATTTCTGACCAATTGTGTCAGAGTGGCAATTAGCTTTTTCTCGAGTCGTTTCCTAACTGGTTGTTGGAGCTTTTTGCTTTCAGTTTATCACAGTTTAAGGGCTGATTTGAAAATCACAGACACTGTATTTCAGCAAACAGATGGCAGAGAAACATCAGCTATAATCCGTGAGTAAATGTAGACAAATGAAGCTTGTTATTGAGTTTTGAAGATGAGATGGAATCTTGCTACAGAACTGTAAGAAAGTAATGAAATATTGTAGCATCCTGCCCATATGGCAAGGATCAAACACTATTTAATCTGGCACAGCAACACCACTTCTTGCTGCATTACTGAAACCTGCAGCTTTGGTATGGCAGCAAAATCCTAACGTCTGATCAACAGTTACAAAAATGGGAATAAATTGTTTGCACGTGTCTTTTCTTTGTGAAATACAGAGGGCCCTTGAGGGACAAATAGACTTGATGAAGTTGTTTACTGAGGAAAAGCAGTGCTTAAAGTGCAGAGTCATGGAGCTCTTCACAGGACAGGAAGAGAATACTCCTGATTTGGAAAGGAATAGAGCATTGATTTCTAGAACAGAAAGGATTCTGTTGTCTTTTCTAAATGCAGAGAAAAGGTGAAGAGATCACACAATATTTGTTTTTACAGAGGATACCTTATTTGCATGTGTTTGGGGATGGGGGATTCTCCTCCACAGACAACACAGAGCATCTGAAAGAATTGCAGAGAAATAGAGCCGTGCTCAACACTTGGAGGTCAGGAAGGTGAGAGCACACTGAAAACTTTGCCAGGAGGCATGAATATTTTTGTGGTTTTTTTCTGTTTACCTTAGCGGTGACAGAAGATTCAGACAATTACCCAGCAAACTTAAACTGCATCCTGTTCAGAAATACTGCATCTTAATTTCAGTATCATCACTAGGAGCTTGGAATTTTAATTCAAGTATTATAATCAAAGCTGATATAATTAGGAATTAAAGAATGGTGGCTAAAGAGCCAGCTTCAAAGATGTGCCATATATTTTCAAGGAAATTGTTTAACAACTTACACCTTTTGAGCTGCATTGGAGCAGCATAGCTGCAGTCCTTGATTCTCACTTACTGAATGGATATTTGTTTATTTTTTGGGCCTCAAAGACATTTGCACCTCTGGGATCTCTCAGTTCAGCAGTGCAAAGAAAAGGTGTTCATAATGCCTCGTTGCCAACAGTTTTCCTTCACAGCACTTTAAAATTCTGTTACAGCTACATTTTGCTCTGTATTTTTTGTCTTCTTTTACTTTTTATCCCTCTGTTACTTTCTGGAGGTAAGCATGGGGGTTTTTTTCCCCCTCCTTCAAGTTCTCTCTTCATTAGGTTTTTCTTAGTAGTACAGAATGGGTTAGTTATTCAGATGTTTTCTAGAAGAGCCAGTTCTTCTATTTGTCTGTCTCATTTGTCCACAGGAGGCAAACAGAAGAGGAAAATCAATTAAAAAGTGAAGTGTCTTTGCTGAACAAGAAGTCTGAGGCACATAATGGACAATATACCTTGTTATAATGAGCTGTGGCTAGGATATAGGCCAAAGAAAGTGCAGAGCATGAAGTGTAAAAAGACAACTTGCATACACAGATTTCATAAAACAGCAGTCCAGAAATCTTGCTGGAACAAGTTTTCTCCTGTTTTTTTGGTTTTTTTTTTCCCCCCAACACTTTCAAATTTTCCTCAGCTAGAAGTAAATCTCTTTCCCTTTTCTCCATTTCTTCAGGCATGTGTAAAATAACAAAAAAACCCCCAAATAAACAAACAACCCATACCTAAAGTGGCAAAGAGAGTATTGATTTGGTCTCCTCTTGTTCTTTGGACTTAGTTTATGCTCTCCTCCATGTAGCTGCCTGAGGATATTGATGTAATATTCTGTGAATTAAGTATTCTGAGCCAAAAGGGGGGAAGTCTAGTTTCTGTATGTAATGTCAATGTATCAGCCTCCTTGGAAAGTAAGGGAGAATACTAACTCCTCTTGAGTGTGAGAAATGGAAAATATTGGAGGTTAAGGTAATGTATGTCTGTACCAACAGTGGGTGCAGCCCAGCAGAACTGCCATCTGAAACTGTTGGTCCTCAGGACCTGGTGCTCAGGCCAATGCTTTTGATCCAGATGCAGCCTCACCTTGTGCAAGGGATGCCTGATGGCCCCATAGCACATTAGGTGCACTCATGGGATGCATTTTTTGGCTTATTGCTTGTGGTCTGTGCTCAGAGATTGCTCTGCAACTGCTTCAAAGTGCACTCTTGGTGCACGCTTAATGCAGCCGTACCTCAAATATTCCCTTTGTAAATTAACTTTTTTTCAAGAGTCACAACTTTTAACCTGGGTTATAATGGACTAAATTGTGGTCAGGGGGTTATAACATGATTAGCTGAACTGCCAAGGGGGTGTTTTCTTTAATCAAGCATCAAGATGGTGAGGTGTGATGTCTGAAGGAGTGGGACCTCCTGTACTTGGTTTTCCTCTGTAGTTTTGGAGCAAGTGAGAAAGCAAGAGGACAGCTTATTTTTTAGTTCAGGCTCTTCTCAGCAGATGTATGTATATGTGAAAACACATATTAAGAGCAACCTGGTCTAATAGGAGGTGTCCCTGCCCATGGCAGGGGGGTTGGAACTGGATGATCTTTAAAGCCCTTTCCACCCTAAATCATTCTATAATTTTATGATTCTATAGAAATGAGGGAAGCTGTAATAACACTGACAGTAAAAACCCTGGGCTGAGCTTCCCATTGTGCCTGTAAGGTAGCAGGGGATGGGGCTGGGTTGTCTGTGAGGTCTGAAGTTCTAGCAGGAGCTATGCTGGGGCTTGGTGTAGGCTATGCCTAGAAATGAATTACTGCTGATGCTATAAATGATCTAAAATGTATCGGGGATCTATTTTTCAACCGGCCGTTCCCACGCTGTCCGTTTTATCTCGGCTGTGAATTGAATCCCGGCAGTAAATGGCCTCGCTTCTCTTAAGTCTTCCCCGGCTCTCCATCCAAACGCGGAAGCTGCTCGGCCGGCAGACTTGGCGAGTGATTAATGGAGGACGTGGGTAACCGGCCCGTTAAGCCCCATCCCGGGGGCTGGGCAGGCACCGGGGAGTGTCCGGGAGGTCCCCTCGGGTGGCTGCGGGGGCCGGGGAGGCGGCAGCTCCGCGCCGGCCGCCCGCGGGGGGGCGGGAGGAGGCGGCCGCGGCTAATCCTCCGCTGGCTGGCCGGGAGTGCGATCACTAGTGGGAGCTGGAGAGGGCGAGAGGAGGGGAAAAGAAAACCCCAAACCACCCAAAAGCCGAGCGCAGAGGCTACGAGGTGGGGGTGTGCGAGTCTGGCGGAGAAGGCGGCCCGACGGAGCCCGGCAGCTGGTAAGGACGGCGGGGAGCGGGGATGCTGCGGGGCGCTGGCGGGGGGGGGGGG
>VZTY01008713.1:16107-26691 GCA_013400935.1 Turnix velox
CCCGAAAACTCGTCGGTGCCTTTCAGCCCGAAGATGAGGGCTGTGCTCAGCCCGGCTGGAGCTCTCGGCGAGCGTTCGGTCCCACGCGTGGTGTCCAGCTTTTGGTGTGGGCTGTTCCACTTAGCGCAGCTCCGGGCCGCCTGAGAGGCTGGCGGTAATCCCTCGGAACTTCTCTCTTCGTTTGCCTCGGTATGATCTTGCCTGCCAGAAGCTGGCAGTACATCTTTAGCGCTTCCAAAACGAGCTTTTAAACCAAAAGAAGTAATTTTGTCAAGGTACGTCTCGTTTTAGAAGTGAAGATGATGGAGGACTCGGTGAGTGTTTGGGCAGTGGGGATTTCTCGCACGCTGTTGCGGTCTCGTTCGCAGATGGGCTTTGTCACTCGCGATGGACCGATTGGAACTTTGACTTAACTATCCAGGGTGTTTTTTGGTGACTCTGCTCAGGGCATGGTGTGGCTGCTTGATTTAAGACGTGATGAATGTAAATTACACAAAGTATTGCTGTTTTAGAGGCTGTCGTGGATAAAATCAAAGGTCTGTCTGGCGTCCTGGGGCTGACCCGGCAAAAAGTGGTGCTGGGGGAGGAGGTGAGGTGGGTACAAATGAGGCAGGCGTGTAAGGATAATTCTCCAGAAGGCTCTCTCAGCATGCAATCATTTGCAGCTTGGATGCTTCCTAAGGGAGAGCTGCGGTCTTTGTAGCCCTCACTGATTTTTTCCCTTCCTTGAACTTCTGTGATTGCCCCTTTGACCCTGGGTAAACTTTTAGCCTCTGCAGCGTGCTATGGCAAAGAATTTCATAGCTTTAACTTAACAGTGTGGTGTTTGACACAGCGTATACTTTGAGCCTTCCTTTGATAGAATTTACGCCTGGTACCTCATGCAGAACTGGTCCACATTCTGCTCCCATCTATGCTTTTATAAACCTCCTCTGCTGTCTCCTTTGCAAGCTGAAATACTCTCTTCGTTTTCATTCAAGTCTTACCTTAAGTGAAGAGAAAGGAATAGAGTCATTGTTATTTTCAGAGAATGGATCATTTTGAAGAAGAAGAGCATTGAAGTTAGGATCTTATGAGCTACAGTCTCTGGGAGTAACTCACAAGGGCAGTGTACATTAATTTAACAGAGTGGCTTCCATGGGATTGCCTACAGAGGACAAAATCACCTCTGTCTTGACAAGTAGTAAAAAGCTTGTGGCACCACTCACTCCAGCTTTCTTTTCCTGGAAAAGGCTGCAGAGAATGAGCAGAGCAGAGAATGAATTTCCTTTTTTCAAAGCAACAAAAAACCCAAAGCAACATTTTTACTATGAAAGTACTGTGATGAATTCATAATCTGCCTGTAAGCAGAGTCTCTGGTTCACATGTTGAAATTTTGCTTTGTTATGAAACAGTTGTTACTTCAAAATAAAGAATCCATCACAGTAAATACAACCTAAGGGCCTTGACTGTCTTCCCACAACCTACTACCCTGCTTGGCTTCAGCTGAGCTGCTCTTGATTGACATTTGTGCAATCAGGGAAAAAAGAAACATGAAAAAACTCAGGCCTTTGGGATAGTTGTGTCTGTACCTCTATGTATTTGGGGGTGTGTGTACCCAGCTCTGACCTGGCAGCCCTTCCTGTGGGTCAGCACACTGAATTCTCAGCTTTAAGTTTGCACTTAAATACATGCTTAATTTTAATAATATGACTGGGTCCATTTTAATTGGTGCACTTGTGTAATTAAAGTGATGCACGTGCTGGGGGTCTTTACTGCTCTGCAGAATCAAGCCCTGAGGTCTTGAAACTCTCTTTTAAAGAGCTTTGGTTGGTAATGATGTAAACTGACAGTTTCACAAAGGCTGTTCCCAGCGTCTCGTCTTTCTTGCCTGTTTCTGTCATTCTTTTCTGTGCATTGTTTCCTAGAAAACAAGAGCTTCCATACGTAAGACATAATATCTGTTGCCAGGTGCAAGGAAACAATGAGAGGAAGTCTGATGCTCAGGTGGGAAATGATGTGTTACTACTCCCAAGAAATAAGATTAATGTGTTTTTTTTTTCTTTTTAAAGATGAACATTTATGACCTGCTCCAAGTCTTAAACTCCAGTGGCTTGCCGCTGACTACAAAGCTCTTACCCAGACTGTAAATCCTGTGGGTAAGGGTCTGCTCTGTTCTGTTGTGTGAATGCAATACCTGATGCAGTGTTGTGAGGGACTGTAGGGGTGGCAAGCTGTAGAATCCAGGATAGACAAACCAGAGCAATCTTTAGAAACTTGAGACAGTTTTTTTTCTACTGACCTCAGGGTAGTTGCAAAGGTAGAGTGGCATATAAAGCAATGTGGGCATCTTAGTTATCACTTAAAAAGCTGGTGAGGATTTATAAAGATAGTAGTATTTGACTTATGCACACTAAAGTGATGTAGATGACTATGCTGTAAATACCACAAATATTGAACAGGAGATTAATTTGATTTATTGGTGGCACCCCATAAAACAAACTATAAAGTACACATTGGGCTTCTTACCATTTGGATTTTTGTTCTTTTTCAGAAGTTATGAGTTTCTGTTCTTAAATGGTCTTCACCAAGCTGACAGTGTTGCCACTAATAGGTAAAATTTGGAGGAAAATGTGTAGAGAACACTACAGTTTGGTCTGAAGTTTGTATGTGCCAAACTGCACTAGTTTCTGCACTAGTGCTTGGTCTGATCAAAACTTTCCACTTATGTATCTAGTTAAGGTAGAAAAATGTAACAAGAGTTACATGATCAGATTTTCAAAAAGTGTCCAATTTGTTACACTGATGATATCTACGAATCCTTTCCTACTTTACATCAACAACCTTGTTTCTCTGAGTGTATGAAAGGTGGAAATAATTATCTGTCACAGCTACTCTATGGGCTGGACTTATTTTTTGTAATAAGGAAATAATTTTGAGTTAGTTGAAATATTTTATAGAGTACTGTTTGATTATGTTATACCAGGTTTTTCATGCATTGTATTACTGACTTGACTTTTCAGTGCTGGAAACATCAGCACCTCATCAAGCTGTAGGAATATTCCTACATGATTCTTTAGGATTGATTCACACCCCCTGTGTGTGCAGGTATCTGTCACACAGGCAATTAACACCTTCTAGTCCTCATAGAATCATAGAGTAGTTTGGGTTGGAAGGGACCTCAAAGATCATCAAGTTCCACCCCCCCTGCTATAGGCAGGGACTCCTCCCACCACATCAGGCTGCTCAGTGCCTTGTCCAGCCTGGTCTTGAACACCTCCAGAGAGGGGCCATCCACAGCCTCTCTGGGCAACCTGTTCCAGTGTTTCACCACCCTCACCCTAAAGAATTTCTTTCTTATGTCAAGTCTAAATCTACCCCCTTCCAATTTACATCCGTTGTTTCTAGTCCTCCCATCACATATCATATTAAAAAGTCCTTCCCCTGCCTTTCTGTAGGACTCCCTCAGGTACTGATAAGTTACTCTGAGGTCCCCCCTGAACCTTCTCTTCTCCAGGCTGAACAACCCCAACTCCTTCAGCCTGTCTTCATAGGGCAGTTGCTCCAGCCCTTTGACCAACAGCTCAATGACCTTCTTGTGTTGAGGGCTCCAGAACTGGATGCAATACTCCAGGTAATTAGATGAGAATTCTCATACACAGCATACGTGGCAGGATTTTGATAGTAAGCAAAACCCAAGAGTAACCCTTTTTCTTAAGCATTGCATCCCCAGGCTGGAGTCCCTGCCAGCCAAGTGGCAATTCCCTGCTCTTAAACCTTTTTCTTCATGGGGTCACTGTCAGGGGCTGTATTCTCAGCCCAGCTGCCTGCTTTTCTGCCACTTGTCAGAGCAGATATCTTTTAGGCCTCCAAACTGATGTAAAATTCAGTTATAATTGGCCAATAGACTCAAAACTTATTAGAGGGAGGCTGGCAGGCGTGTTTATCCGCAGATAAGCAAGTCCAAACATTTCCTTGGGAAAGCAGGCTGAGGGATTTATTTTCTGTTTGAATCTGAATGTAAAGAAAATCTTCATCTCATGATGCAACAGCCAGCTGGGAGGGCGTTTTCTTGGAAGTCTTGATTACAGTTTTGATTTCTATATAATGAGTATTGGGAATTATCTGTGGCAGCTTGCAGGACTGTAGACACAGGTCCAGAGTTTGAAGAGCTGGGCACAAACTTGTAATGAAGAGACTGGAGTAGCCATGTGGGTGCTAGGAGAGCATCAGAGAGTATTGGTTGCCCCTTTATACACCCTGGAAAGTTCTTTCTGTAGTGAGTGAACTGCACAGGTCTTGGGAATTTTCTTCCCCTGAAACTGCTTGCATTCTATATAAAAAAATTAATTTAATGATAAATTCAAAATATGTTGCTACAAATCTTTACATTTTGATGTCATTATATACCAAACCTGTAGTTCTACAGACCAAAATGAATAAAGGCACATATTTGAAACATTCAGTCTTTAAAAATATTGCTTGTTTCCTAACACAAATGTAACTGTTACTGTCTTTCTAAGAGAAAAGCAAATGTTGTTTGCTGCTCAGAAAAATTAAACTTGCAAAGCCTAAAATACAAAATTACTCTGATGCAAGGAATATTTATAAATCAGCCCCTTAAAAGTTACTCAAGATATATTCCCTGAAACTACAAATGTATTTGTTCATGCATAGCTTCACTGAGGAACACTTAGGTGAATAAAACAAGTCACTCGCATGTTTGTGGAATCAAGGCTGTAATTAGCTCTAGGTTAATTTCCCCCTTACCCCCCCCTTTCCTAATTAAAACCACACAAGTCAATTAAGGATCAAACAAGACTTTACTTTTGTGATTACTGTTGGAAATAACTGTTCTGACAAATATTTCCATTTCAGTATAATCTGACCTTCTGTCCAAATTGCTTTCCTTTGTTCTTATCAATGTTGGCCAAGGAAATACCAGGTGTATGTAAAAGCAACTATGAAAAGGTGAAATGCTGAAGTGTGTATTTTGGACACGTGCTCATTTTAGGGGAGAAGAAAAAAAACAACTCTGTGGTGGGTGAAATAGATTTCTTTGCCTTGGATTGGTAATGTGTGCATGGTTTTTATCTCTCTGAAGTATACAAATACAACTTTATTTGTAAACAGACTGATATATACAATTTTCTTCATGTATCTGCAGATTTCCCTCTTTCACATTAGAAGTGATGATGAAATGACAGCTCCTGTATTCACACAGAATTCAGTGCAGAGGGCAGATGTGCACTTACAGCCTAAACTTACAAGCAAAAATCTTTGCTGGTGAGGTTTGCCTCCCAGCCTGTTGATTGCAGACACTGTACGTACATGAGAAGATTTGGACAAGGCAAACAAATTCTTGCTTCTGTGCCAGATGTGTGTGAAAGTCAGGACAGTGTAATGGAGATAAACTTAATTAGCTATTTGCATTTGCTACTGAAGTTAGGTTTTTTTTATTTTTTTTTGTTTCCCCATAACGGAATTTATCTTCAGGCATAACTATCTGGTAGAGTTTGTTAAAAAGAATATAGCAAGACTTTTGTAGCCTGAAGAAATACAATTAAGTGTGTGCAAGCATCATCACCTTCTTTTATTCAGAGGCAGGTCTTGTAGGATCTTGCCCTGCTGGGGAATAGAAGCAGAGAAACCCTTTCAGTTGAGATGCTGCAGTATCAGTCTGTAACATCTCTATATCCTTGTTTCTGGCCAGTGGGGTGTAGCATCCCTTGTAAATTGTTTTGAGACCATGGTTCAAGAATGAGTCCAAGCTGATGTTGTTGCTGGACAGAATGAGATTTAAGTTACTGAAAGACCACTTTGCAGTTTCATCCTTATTCATATATCTGTGTTGTGTTCAGGATTTAAAATCCTAGTTTAATTTCTGCTTGGGAGACAGTAGATATTGCTTCGACTTAAAATTGCCTGTGGGATTTCTTTTTTCAAACTGCAGCCTGTCTAGCTCAGCAGGACACCCATTGCTGTCACATAAAGTGAGATTCTCGTAGCAGGAAATACTCTTCCTACAAATATTTATCTCCTTTTTCAAGTTTGCCTTGGCACAGATATAATCACTTGACTACAGCTAAAGAGAAAACCATTCACCTCTAGAATTTTGGCATTAAATGGAAATGGATGGTAAACTCTGGGAGTTTACCTAGGGGTTAACTCTGTTTACATAGGGCATGTAAGTTTGGCTTATTTGTGATGTGTATTTGTACTTTATGGAAGAAATGTTGGAGCCAACGGAGCAGACTCAGATACTTATTTGAGCATTTCAAGAGGAAGATGAGGATGTTTTAAACTTGAAGCTAAGTAAGTTTTCCCGTGATAACCACAGTTTAATCTTGTCTGTTTCCTTTGTGCTTCTTCCACAAGCAAGCTAGAGATCCACATCAAAAATAAACCCCAAAATAATTTTTTACAAATGCAAATTAGATACAAATACAGAACAAATGGGATTACGCAGCATTGTTCTGCTGTTTGGTCCAGCTGAGATGGTGCAGAGTGAGGTCCTGCAGAAATCACAAAATGATTGTAATTAAAAATGAAACTAAATCAAGATGACTTCTATAACATTTTTACTCAGAAATCAATTGACAGGGAGAGTAACCAAGCTTTTCTGTGATGGAATTTTTCAAGGCTGTTTCATTTTGAGTGAAATTTGCTCTCCTGAAAATAACTGACATCCCAAGGCCTCATGCTCTACTTTTGAACTTGTGGATTTTCCTTATGACTTTAAGTTTTAAAGGTTTTGTGGAAGTTATTGGTTATCTGAGAATACATGCTTTAGCCTTTAAATAACTATAACCAAAGCAACACAAAAAATCGTTTCCAGTCATCTTCATTGTAATTTTTATCCTTATTTTTTGAGGCTTGAATCTTGACTCATATGATTCTTTTGTATGTGTTTAACACCATCAGGTTTACTTAACTTGGAGCTTAATTTGTGTGTAAATGTTTTGCTAGTTTTCTACAAAAGAGCAGAATTAAATTTTTCTAATTTACCTTGCCAATTTAGGCAACATGACTTGGAATGGTGTGAAGAAATGAGAGCCTGTCTGAAGGGTTTGATCTATTTTTGTACTGCCCTTCTGCACTTTAAATGCTGCACATATATTTGAAATTTATTAATCCCGATGTCATTTCTTTCCTCAGTAGCATTTCAGCTGTTTCTGTAAGCCATTCTTGGCATTTCTTTTCTCTCACTGCAAATTTAATAAAAACTAAAGCAATGTGATGTACTCTTAGCGGTTCAATCACTGATTCTGAATCTTTTTAGAAGATGGTGGAGCTTTTACATCCAGGCAGGAGTTGTTGTACTTGTTTTGAAGTGTTTTTTTTATGCTAGTCATGCTTCAATACTGGACTTGGCTCAAGGTGAAAATTAAACTGTAAATAGTCTGGTTGACCAAAAGTAGTGCTGTTAAGTATAAATCAATGACTTGAAGACCGAGTTAAGCTTTCAGAAATGCTTTGGCATAAAATGAATTGCCTAAATGGGTGGTTGCTTGGGAGTTTGAGGAGTTTGCTGTGGTCTTGTTCTTCTTGCTGGAAGACAGCTTGACTCTCAGCAGGTGGTGGGAATTTGCCTGGTCTGCATTAGTGCAAAGGCACTTTCCTTATTTTGCCTTTTCCCCAGCTGTGATGCAAGATAACTTCATTTGTCCTCAAGCACAGTGAGGTAATCCTTCTATGAAGTGTGGTTTGCCTTAGCTGGCTATGACAGAAAAGACCAGTTGAAGATGCTACCTTTCTTGGAAAGGAATTATTTTCCTATGCCTTCAGGATAATGTTCAGATTGAGAATTTTAAACCAAGTTGTTGCTGCTGGAGAATGCTGGTGAAAATACTTATTTATAGTCTTGCTGGATGTGATTCTTGTGATTGTGGTTGGATTTATTTGATGATAACAATGAAAAAAAATGAACAATGACAAAATCCTATTCCTTAAAAAATGCCATTAATCAGAAAAGATGAAAAAAAAGCTTCATCTCACCTGTTTGGTGAGTTACCATCAGCCTAACCCTGGTGTAGCTCATTCACCTGGTTGGAACCAGATGATCTTTAAGGTCCCTTCCAACCCAAACCATTCTGTGATTCTATGATAAGTAGTACTCTCAAATGGTACTTGACACATGTAAAAGGCTGGAGATGGAGAGGTTTTGGTTTTATTTATTTTATTTGGTGAGCAACCAATATCCTAAAGAATATGTGTATTATATTCATTGAAAATAGGAGATGTGAGGTAGGGTTGAGAAGATCCAAGTGCAATGATACTAACAGTTCATGCAAAGTTGTATGTAAAAGCAACTTATGAAAAGGTGAAATGCTGAAGTAAGTATTTTGGACACATGCTTATTTTAAGGGAGGAAAAAAACCCCTCTGTGGTGGGTGAAATAGATTTCTTTGCCTTGGTTTGGGTTTTGTGACAGTAACAGTGTAACGTGCAGAACCAGTATGTACTCCAGTGCTTAGAATTTCTTTCTTATGTTAAGTCTGAATCTACTCCCTTCTAATTTACATCCATTATTTCTGGTCCTCCCATCAGGATTCTTATTAAAAAATTCTACCCCTGCCTTTCTGTAGGACCCCCTCAGGTACTGATAAGTTACTAGTTAAGTTACTGATAAATTATAATATGTTGATCCCATTACCTGTTCTCTCTAGATGCAAAAATGGATGATGCCAAGGAGCAGTGTTTCTTTTTGTGAAAACTAGAAATGATGACAGAGGGGCTTCTAGCAACTTCCAGTTCCATCCTAAACTGCCTACACTCTGTAAACTACATCACCAAATAAAGAGAGGTGGTGTGGAATGAGTAATAAATGAATGTCAAGAGTTGTAAGTGGACAACCTCTCCTGAAACTCATCGTCCTTTCTATATTTTCCCTACAGATATAAAAGGTGAAGTGTCAGACTGTTATTCTTGAAAGAGCCTGTATCTGAGAGAGGGTAATTAGGGTGATTTTTATCCCACCACGAGGCACTGCCAAGTGTATGGCATGGACACATCTATGTGCTAATCTTTGCTGAATGAGGAAGGAAACAGTATGATGGTGGTGGCAGTACTGGGTGGTTTTGGGGGGGTGGGGAAAACAGCTCTGGGCTGCAGCACAAGGGATGCACGTGTGAAGTCATTAATCTCGGGGATTTGCTGCAATTTTTTTTTTTTTCCCCTGCAGCATTTCAGCCCACACACAGCTTTTGGCTATGGGCACAGCATTTTCCAGCAGATGGCCTGTTGCACAGGAAGGCAAAGATGGTGTTGGAGACTTTCTGAGACTGCTGATGTAGTCGACCCTTTCACACATATTCCTAATTTCTGTGAGCCAGCTTCAAAGGAATTGAGTATGTGACTATAAACTTAGGATGTCTTTGCCCCTCCTTTTATTTTCTTCATTGACCTCAGATATGGATGAAAGTATGGCTCTGGCAAAATTTATGGTTGGACAAAGAGCATAATTAGTGCATATTTGGCCACCTCTTCCCTTCCCTGCCTTTTTTTTTCTTTTTAATAAAGCAGGAAAACAGTTTAGTTATGGAAACAGATGATCTGCAAAATGTTTGTTCAACTGCAAAACAGGGATCACTATTTGCTCTTGAGAACCCTTAACATTTTGGTAATCTGGGCAGGCCAAGACTTAGACTTGTGAAGAGATAAACATGGGTTTTGCAGTTAAAACTAGTACTAATATCCTGTAAAAAATTGTTCCTTCTCTACTTACCTGAATTCTCCAGTGTCAGGAAAATATACCATAGAATAAAGTCAAAGGTTTGAATTCCTTTAAATGTGTCTAATAAGCAGGATGCAAACATGGGTTTGTTTTGCTAAGAGCAATTGTGTGCTGTTGCATGAGCTTTTAAAATAGAGGTGTCTGCAATTAAATAAAGTAATTTCTTTTGTGCTATTTCTTCCATAAGATGTATATTTTCAAATGATATCTTTATTGAAAGGTTTATATATCTGAGTTAATTATTCTACTGTGGTTTTCTTTAATGACACTCCAGGAGTGAAATTATATAATCTAATTTGAAATAAATATGAAAACCCAAATATGATTATTAAAAAAAACCCCTTTTTTCCCATTTAGGTAGGGTTAGAATATCTTAGAAAAGGTGTTGCAAATAACAATACACTAATTCAATAGTGAAAATTTAAATAACTTTGATGTCCATTTAATGAATTAAATAATTAATGGAGCTGTTCTGCTATTTCTGTAACAAGTGGAAATGTTATTTCCATGTAAGAGACTTTACCTCCCCTTCTTCCTGCGTTTCTTCAGTCCTCTTCCAGCCACAAACCTTCTGTGTGTCACCACTCCACCCCCACAATGTTCCTCCCTGAACAAAAGCAGCCCACTCTTGTGATTGTTGCCAGTGTCAAAATTTTCAGCTGCTTTTTTTGCTCAGAGGATGTTCCTTTGTGTACTAACAAAACTTCTGTTCAGTATTATCATAGTGGCAGTAATCATGGAATTAAATAACAATACTCTCCAGTCAAGATAAATGCTTATTTTTAGAAGCTGTTTCATACATTTGTTAATCAAGAAAAGTTCTTGACACAGTGATGCTTAAGTATACCAGGTACCACGGCCAGCATATC